>CAHIKZ030001259.1:290000-332500 GCA_903632075.3 Acanthosepion pharaonis
AGTTCATTTATGATAAATAAATACCGAAATCAGAGGTCCCTATCGAAATATTTCTGGTACTTAAAACAAACCAATAAAACACCTACAGTAAAATGGAAATTAATAAGAAAAGCTAGAATATGTAGGTCATTAAATGACCCATGTCCTTTGTGCATACACGAGAAACTATATATTACTAATTTTATAAAAATAAAAATTTACTGAATCAAAGAAATGAAATAGCTATTCTTTGCCGGCATAGTCAAAAATTTTCCTTAAATAATATTTGAAAAAGAAAATTGGGAGCTGGTAATATACATACTTATATTTGAAAAAATAATTTTAAATAATTTAAGTAATTCTATTACAGTTATTTGTTTTAAAAAGAAATATTGTCTATTAGTAATTAAGAGTAAAAATAATATTTTAAAATGATAGTTCAATATAACATATTCTAATCCAAACAACCCTTTTAGAAAAAAAAATTATGTATACAAGTAAGAATTTAATGGAAAAAAAATGCCGAAAACCTTCTTCTCGTTGATAAAAAAAAAGACTACATGCGTTGAACGGATGTCAAAATTCGTTGAAAAATGCACCCCTACCCTACCTAACGTAACTCATAATTGATACAATAATAGTTAATAAAAATGAACACGCTACCGCCCCTGTCTAAATGATTGGATTTGTCTGTGTCCTTGGAAACAAAAAATTATGAATTGTATGTGCGTTTAAAACTCAGTAAATTTTAAAATAAGTTATTCCAAAATTCGCTTGAGGACAAAACAGAACTAATGCTTTTAATTTAATTATGTAATTGAATCTGAAGTTTTTAGCTTCGGTTTTTGAAACATGGTAATTCCTGTGTAGCGAAGAAACCATATTTTAAATCGGTTAATTTATAATAGTTTATAATTATACTCTGTAAATTTACATTGAGCACTGTTATGTAAAAATAAAAATATCAATTAAAAACACCGGATTATATATCTTACTTTTCTTTCCTTTTATTATATATATATATATATATATATATATAGGGCATTAAAGTTAAAAGCAAGAGGAGGTCGTCTGTTTCATGCTAAATGCAATCGTCTCCAGTGTCCTCTTTTATACATAAGCTCTATCCCCATAAATATAGCATACATTAAAAATAATCTATATATATATGTATGTGTGTGTTCGGTGTGTGCGTGTCATATATAAAAATATATATATAAATACGCATGTGTGTGTTTATGTGTCTGAATATGTGTATTCCTGTTTGTGTGTGTGTGTGTGTGTCTGTGTGTGTATGTGTTGCGTCGTGTATATATATATATATATACCATATATATATATATATATATATATATATATATATATATATATATATTATTTATTCAAAAATTATAACATAAATATATTATAAAATCACTACAAAATAGCCATTTTGTTTCAACACTTCTGGTGTCTTATCAAGTGATGGTGTTGAAGACACCAGAGGTGTTGAAACAAAATCGCTATTTTTTAGAAATTCTCATATTTATGTTATAATTTTCGAATAATAATGATATTCGCTCTACTCTGTATTGAGCGCTCTTTTAAGAATAGTAATTGTTGGTTATTGGAATTTATTCTGTATACACCAATCCTATACTTGCATATATATATATATATATATATATATATATGTGTGTGTGTGTGTGTGTGTGTGTGTGTGTGTGTACACATACCGACACATCCACGCATACAAACATTGGACAAATACATTCACGCACGTATGTGTGAGTGTGTGTATGTGTGTGCGTGCATGTTGTATTGTGTGTGCGCGTTTGTGTGTCCGTGTCTCTGTGTGCGTTCGTGCCTGCCTGAGGGTGTGAGTGTCTGTGTCTGCCTGAGGGTGTGGAGGGCACAGTGACGCGATAAATCCTCCCAGTTATCCGTCAGCGATCGTTCAGACGGACGAAGATGAAAGCCCGAAACAAAATGACCTCGTCTTGAAACTCATTCTTTACCGACATGACTTTTTTCTCCGCCAGCCGTAGCAGGAAATAAAATGCGACGCCGAGGGTATCCACTCAGGACACTCAAGTGGGTGGGAGATGTTGTCTTGTTTTATGACGGTCCTCAAATTTCATTCGTAACCTTTGTCACACTCCTTCAAGCTTTTTTTTTTTTTTTCGCTCCCTTCTTTGTTTTCAGTTCAACCTATACCTTATCAGGTTCATTTTTTGTAACAAGGTACCAGTTTCTTCTTCTTCTTCTTCTTCTTCTTCGTTGTCGTCGTCATTTTTTTTCTTCGTCGTCTTCCACGTTTTCTTCTTCGTCTTCTTCGTCGTCTTCTTCATCATCATCTTCATTGTCGTCTCCGTTTTCTTCTTCTTCTTCGTTGTTGTCGTCGTCGTCTTCTCTATCTTCTTCTTCTTTGTCGTCTTCTTCGTTTTCTTCTCCGTCTTCATCGTCTTCATCATCTTCTCCTTCGTCTTCTTCTTCATCGTCTTCTTCTTCGTCTTCGTCTTTGTCTTCTTCGTCATCTTCTTCGTCTTCTTCTTCGTCGTCGACTTCGTCTTCATCTTCTTCGCCTTCCTCTTCGTCTTCTTCGTTGTCTTCTTCATCGTCTTCTTCTTCATCTTCTTCGTCATCTTCGTCTTCGTCGTCGACTTCATCATCGTCTTATCCTTCGTCTTCTTCTTCATCGTCGTCTTCGTCTTCATCTTCTTCGCCTTCCTCTTCGTCTTCTTCGTTGTCTTCTTCATCGTCTTCTTCTTCGTCATCTTCGTCTTCTTCGATTTCTTCTTCGTCTTCTTCTTCGTCGTCGACTTCATCATCGTCTTATCCTTCGTCTTTTTCTTCATCGTCGTCGTCTTCGTCTTCTTCGCCTTCCTCTTCTTCGTCTTCTTCGTTGTCTTCTTCTTCAGCGTCTTCTCGTCGTCTTCGTTTTTGTCTTCTTCGTCGTCGTCGTCCCATTACAAGTGGATTTGATCCCGGCGCCGTAACGTCTCTGCCGCCTCGTGGAGAAAAAGACTAAAATGTAAATATCGTATAAAAATAAAATTAAAAGAAAAAAAAACGAAAAAATTGGATCCCAGTGAATTAGGATCGAACTCGTTACCAGTGAATTTAGCGACTAGTTGGAGAACATCTCAACTCAACCCGATGAAGCAAACACTTCTCTTCCCTCACCAGAAGCATACCGAGAATACCATTGACTGGACATATGACTAAAGAGCAAATTTTAAGGAAAATGTAAAGAAAAAAATACGTTTATACTTACAATCAGAACGAGAAAGCTGAAATGTCAAGCAAACATAATTAGGAAAGTGGATTGAGAGAATTTGAAACTCTCTGTTTGACCTGCCTTTCTCTTTCTCTCTCTCTCTCTATATATATATATATATATATATATTTCTTTTTTTTAAGCATTTTCTTCTTTCGCTCCCTTCTTTGCGTTCCGTCCAACCTACACTTTTCAAGTTCAGTTTTTGCAAAATTGCTTGATTAATTCGTTTTTACGGTTTATCAACCCTTTTCAGCTTATTTAAAGCCAGAAAATATTTAGATTGTAGATTCATACCTAATTCAAAATTTGGTAAACCCAAAAGAAATTATAACGTGGATATAAAGTAGGACTCAATTCTCTATTACAATCTATATATAAACGGATCCCTCATTTTGTGGCCACGGTAGTTTCTATACATGTGTATAACAGAGAATGTAAATACATTTAAAAGGCATGCCTGTGTAGCTAATCAGTATTTCCTGATTAATTTATTCGTTTTTACGGTTTATCAACACTTTTCAGGTTATTTAAAGCCAGAAAATATTTTTAGATTGTAGATTCATACCTAATTCAAAATTTGGTAAATCCAAAAGAAATTATAACGTGGATATAAAGTAGGGGTTCAATTCTATATTGCAGTCAATATATAAACTGATCCCTCACTTTGTGACCACGGTAGTTTCTATACATTTATAGTCAAGAGAATGGAAATAAATCTAAAAGACATGCCTGTGTAGTTAATCAGTATTTCATTGATTGCTTGATTCGTTTTCCATGGGGGTGGGTATCATAGATTCGGGGGTGGCAGCACGAAACCCCTGCACCGGCCCTGTACAAATCGAAGCCATAAGTCTCCATTCACACTTTCAAAGTGATATATAAATTAAAATTCAAGAATAGATTGGTTCGTCTATCGCTCGATTCACATTCCTCTTCGTTCTTTTGACAGAAGTAGAGGCGTATCCACTGTTTCCTGTTTAAAGTTTGTTTTCCGGTTCATTCTAAAGTCGACTTCAATTCTGAATTCCTAACCCTTGAAATCGTATTTACTATTTTTTTTAATTTCTTCAATAGAAACAAATAGGTTCGCCTATCGTCCAGTTTACAACTCTTCCTGTTGTTTTGAACAGGAGCAGAAGGTTTATCGATTGTTTCCCGTCAAGGATTAGGGTCGTGGATTCTTCTAAAGCCTTTCTTATTCTCAGTAGCCCCCTTACATCTTATCGCTTTGCTTGGGGAGAATTGATTTTAAAAAATAATCCAGGTAATTGTATTTGACTGTATGCAAATTTGTGTGGTGGTGGGTAATAAGAAAGAAAGAAAAAAAAAAGAAAGAAAGAAAGAAAGAAGAAGTGATAACAGGCGTTGAGACAGAAAGAAGAGGGAGTAATAATAACGTTATTAGGTGTTAAAGAAAGAAAGTTTATAATGAAATGCGAAAGAAATGAAGTTCAATAAATAAAGACAAAGAGTAAAATTAAAAGAAAGAAAAAAAAGAGTAAAATAAAAAGAAAGAAAAAAGAGTAAAATTAAAAGAAAGAAAAAAAGATTACAATTAAGGAAAGTGAAAGATAAAAAAATTTATAAAATATAATGAATAAAAGAATGATGGTCAATAAATATATCAAGAAATGAATTTGAAAAAAAAACGAAAAAGACTGAATGTCCGTTAAAAAAACATATTGAAAATAAGTGGAGAAAACACGGGTTGAAACTAGTTTTAGACCGTAGATTTTTACAAGGTTGTAAAACAAAACAATAAAGATAAGACAACAGCTGATATCAGTGGACAACCAATGCAAGGGGTAAAGGGTATTTCCCTACAAGTTTTGACCGGTTGTAAATCTTGAACTTTAGGGAGAGTAAAGAAATAATGACTACAATCCAATCGTTTAGATCTTTTCTTACATTTCCCTGGGTTTAACTCCTTTTCTCTCCCCAAAAAGACACTCGACAAGGACGCCATCTTTAAGAAAGGAGTCTTACTTTGGCGCCAATTGATGAGACGGAGAATTTAAGGTTATTAATTTTAAATAGGTTGGTTGTTTTTATTTTTTTGTCTTACTTTTCTTTTTCATTTTTATCTGTGCTTTTTATCGCAGAGTTCCGGCCTTTTTTTTATATTTGACGACTGATCAATAAGTAGTGGGGATAATCAGAAATAAAGATGTCTCCAATACGATTTGAACTTTTAGCTTCTATACAGTGTAACCCGGATATAAGAGAAACCCGGATATAAGAGAGATTTTCTCTGGTCCCAAATTAGAGCCTGTGTTAATGTATATAAAATAGACCAAACCCGGATATAAGAGAAACCCGGATATAAGAGAGATTTTCTCTGGTCCCAAATTAGAGCCTGTGTTACTGTATATAAAATAGACCAAACCCGGATATAAGAGAAACCCGGATATAAGAGACTTCTTCTCCGGTCCCGACAACTCTCTTATATCCGGGTTACACTTGAGACGAAAACTTAATAATTTGAAATTAGAAGAGGCGGGCGAAGCAGCTGCTGAAGTTCAGAAAGCTTTCTTTCTGGCGGCTCTTTCTCTTTCTTTCTTTCTTTCTTTCTTTCTTTCTTTCTTTCGTTCCATGCTTTGTGTTCTTTCTTTCCTTCTTTCTTTCTCTCTATTTCTTTCTACCTTTTCTTCCTTTCTTTCTTTCTTTCTTTCTGACAGCTCTATTTCTTTCTTTCTTTCTTTCTTTCTTTCTTTCTTTCTTTCCATGCTTTGTGTTCTTTCATTCCTTCTTTCTGTCCCTTTATTTCTTTCTAATACCACTTTTTTCTTCCTTTCTTTCTCTTTCCTTCTTTCTTTCTGACAGCTCTATTTCTTTCTTTCTTTCTTTCCCTTTCTTTCTTTCTTTCCCTTTATTTCTTTCTAATACCTCTTTTTTCTTTCTTTCTTGCTGTTTTCTTTCTATTTCTTTCTTTCTTTCTTTCCTTCTTTCCATGTTTTGTGTTCTTTCTTTCCTTCTTTCTGTCCCTTTATTTCTTTCTAATACCTCTTTTTTCTTCCTTTCTTTCTCTTTCTTTCTTTTTCTTTTCTTTCTTTCTTTCCATGCTTTGTGTTCTTTCTTTCTAATTCTTTCTTACAGCTCTTTTTTCTTTCCTTTTTTCCTTCTTTCTTTCTTTCTTTCTTTCTTTCTTTCAGCTCTTTTTCTGTTCGCACTCATTTTATTTCGTCTTTGTTTTCTTTTTACTTTTATCTTTCAAACATTTCTTTATTTTTTTTATTTTTTCATTCTGTTTTACTTTTATTTTTGTCTTCGTTTTTTTTTGCGTACTTTTCTTTCTTTTATTTATCTTTTCTTTCATTTTCCTTTCTTGTCTGTGCTTTTGGATTTTTTCTTTTCTTTCTTCCTTTAATCTATCTTTCTTTTTCTTTTCTTTTCTTTCTTCCTTTAATCTATCTTTCTTTTTCTTTCATTTTCTCTCTTCCTTTAATCTATCTTTCTTTTTCTTTCCTTTTTTTCTTCCTTTAATCTATCTTTCCTTTTCTTTTCTTTTCTTTCTTCGTTTAATCTATCTTTCCTTTTCTTTTCTTTTCTTTCTTCTTTTAATCTATCTTTCTTTTTCTTTTCTTTTCTTTCTTATTTTAATCTATCTTTCTTTTTCTTTTCTTTTCTTTTCTTTCTTCCTTTAATCTATCTTTCCTTTTCTTTTCTTTTCTTTCTTCCTTTAATCTATCTTTCCTTTTTTTTTCTTTTCTTTCTTCGTTTAATCTATCTTTCCTTTTCTTTTCTTTTCTTTCTTCTTTTAATCTATCTTTCTTTTTCTTTTCTTTTCTTTCTTATTTTAATCTATCTTTCTTTTTCTTTTCTTTTCTTTTCTTTCTTCCTTTAATCTATCTTTCTTTTTCTTTTCTTTTCTTTCTTCTTTTAATCTATCTTTCTTTTTCTTTCCCTTTCTTTCTTCCTTTAATCTATCTTTCCTTTTCTTTCCTTTCTTCCTTTAATCTATCTTTCATCCTTTAATCTATCTATCTTACTTTTTCTTTTCTTTTCTTTCTTCTTTTAATCTATCTTTCTTTTTCTTTCTTTTCTTTCTTCCTTTAATCTATCTTTCTTTTCTTTTCTTTTTTTTTCTTCCTTTAATCTATCTTTCTTTTCTTTCATTTTTCTCTTCCTTTAATCTATCTTTCTTTTCTTTTCTTTTTTTTCTTTTAATCTATCTTTTTTTTTCTTTTTCTTTTCTTCGTTTAATCTATCTTTCCTTTTCTTTTCTTTTCTTTCTTCTTTTAATCTATCTTTCTTTTTCTTTTCTTTTCTTTTCTTTCTTCCTTTAATCTATCTTTCTTTTTCTTTTCTTTTTCTTTCTTCTTTTAATCTATCTTTTTTTTCTTTCCCTTTCTTTCTTCCTTTAATCTATCTTTCCTTTTCTTTCCTTTCTTCCTTTAATCTATCTTTCATCCTTTAATCTATCTATCTTACTTTTTCTTTTCTTTTCTTTCTTCCGTTAATCTATCTTTCTTATTCTTTCATTTTCTCTCTTCCTTTAATCTATCTTTCTTTTTCTAGCCTTTCTTTCTTCTTTTAATCTATCTTTCTTTTTCTTTCTTTTCTTTCTTCCTTTAATCTATCTTTCTTTTTCTTTTCTTTTCTTTCTTCCTTTAATCTATCTTTCCTTTTCTTTTCTTTTCTTTCTTCCTTTAATCTATCTTTCCTTTTTTTTTCTTTTCTTTCTTCGTTTAATCTATCTTTCCTTTTCTTTTCTTTTCTTTCTTCTTTTAATCTATCTTTCTTTTTCTTTTCTTTTCTTTCTTATTTTAATCTATCTTTCTTTTTTCTTTTCTTTTCTTTTTCTTTCTTCCTTTAATCTATCTTTTTTTTCTTTTCTTTTCTTTTTCTTCTTTTAATCTATCTTTTTTTTTTCTTTCCTTTCTTTCTTCCTTTAATCTATCTTTCCTTTTCTTTCCTTTCTTCCTTTAATCTATCTTTCATCCTTTAATCTATCTATCTTACTTTTTCTTTTCTTTTCTTTCTTCTTTTAATCTATCTTTCTTTTTCTTTCTTTTCTTTCTTCCTTTAATCTATCTTTCTTTTTCTTTTCTTTTCTTTCTTCCTTTAATCTATCTTTCTTTTTCTTTCATTTTCTCTCTTCCTTTAATCTATCTTTCTTTTTCTTTTCTTTTTTTCTTCCCTTAATCTATCTTTTCTTTTCTTTTCTTTCTTCGTTTAATCTATCTTTCCTTTTCTTTTCTTTCTTTTTCTTCTTTTTAATCTATCTTTCTTTTTTTTCTTTTCTTTTCTTTTCTTTCTTCCTTTAATCTATCTTTCTTTTTTCTTTTCTTTTCTTTCTTCTTTTAATCTATCTTTCTTTTTTTCTTTCCTTTCTTTCTTCCTTTAATCTATCTTTCCTTTTTCTTTCCTTTCTTCCTTTAATCTATCTTTCATCCTTTAATCTATCTATCTTACTTTTTCTTTTCTTTTCTTTCTTCCGTTAATCTATCTTTCTTATTCTTTCATTTTCTCTCTTCCTTTAATCTATCTTTCTTTTTCTAGCCTTTCTTTCTTCTTTTAATCTATCTTTCTTTTTCTTTCTTTTCTTTCTTCCTTTAATCTATCTTTCTTTTTCTTTTCTTTTCTTTCTTCCTTTAATCTATCTTTCTTTTTCTTTCATTTTCTCTCTTCCTTTAATCTATCTTTCTTTTTCTTTTCTTTTTTTCTTCCCTTAATCTATCTTTTCTTTTCTTTTCTTTCTTCGTTTAATCTATCTTTCCTTTTCTTTTCTTTTCTTTCTTCTTTTAATCTATCTTTCTTTTTCTTTTCTTTTCTTTTCTTTCTTCCTTTAATCTATCTTTCTTTTTCTTTTCTTTTCTTTCTTCTTTTAATCTATCTTTCTTTTTCTTTCCCTTTCTTTCTTCCTTTAATCTATCTTTCCTTTTCTTTCCTTTCTTCCTTTAATCTATCTTTCATCCTTTAATCTATCTATCTTACTTTTTCTTTTCTTTTCTTTCTTCCGTTAATCTATCTTTCTTATTCTTTCATTTTCTCTCTTCCTTTAATCTATCTTTCTTTTTCTAGCCTTTTTTTCTTCCTTTAATCTATCTTTCCTTTTCTTTTCTTTTCTTTCTTCGTTTAATCTATCTTTCCTTTTCTTTTCTTTTCTTTCTTCTTTTAATCTATCTTTCTTTTTCTTTTCTTTTCTTTCTTATTTTAATCTATCTTTCCTTTTCTTTTCTTTTCTTTCTTCGTTTAATCTATCTTTCCTTTTCTTTTCTTTTCTTTCTTCTTTTAATCTATCTTTCCTTTTCTTTTCTTTCTTCTTTTAATCTATCTTTCTTTTTCTTTCCCTTTCTTTCTTCCTTTAATCTATCTTTCCTTTTCTTTCCTTTCTTCCTTTAATCTATCTTTCATCCTTTAATCTATCTATCTTACTTTTTCTTTTCTTTTCTTTCTTCCGTTAATCTATCTTTCTTTTTCTTTCATTTCTCTCTTCCTTTAATCTATCTTTTTTTTCTAGCCTTTTTTTTTTTTCCTTTAATCTATCTTTCCTTTTCTTTTCTTTTCTTTCTTCGTTTAATCTATCTTTCCTTTTCTTTTCTTTTCTTTCTTCTTTTAATCTATCTTTCTTTTTCTTTTCTTTTCTTGTTTCCTTTAATCTATCTTTCCTTTTCTTTTCTTTTCTTTCTTGGTTTAAACTATCTATCCTTTTCTTTTCTTTTCTTTCTTCCTTTAATCTATCTTTCCTTTTCTTTTCTTTTCTTTCTTCTTTTAATCTATCTTTCCTTTTCTTTTCTTTTCTTTCTTAGTTTAATCTATCTTTCCTTTTCTTTTCTTTCTTCTTTTAATCTATCTTTCCTTTTCTTTTCTTTTCTTTCTTCGTTTAATCTATCTTTCCTTTTCTTTTCTTTTCTTTCTTCTTTTAATCTATCTTTCTTTTTCTTTTCTTTTCTTTCTTCTTTAAATCTATCTTTCTTTTTCTTTCTTTTCTTTTTTCCTTTAATCTATCTTTCCTTTTCTTTTCTTTTCTTTCTTCCTTTAATCTATCTTTCCTTTTCTTTTCTTTTCTTTCTTCTTTTAATCTATCTTTCCTTTTCTTTTCTTTTCTTTCTTCTTTTAATCTATCTTTCTTTTTCTTTCCCTTTCTTTCTTCCTTTAATCTGTCTTTCCTTTTCTTTCCTTTCTTCCTTTAATCTATCTTTCATCCTTTAATCTATCTTACTTTTTATTTTATTTTCTTTCTTCTTTTAATCTATCTTTCTTTTTCTTTCATTTTCTCTCTTCCTTTAATCTATCTTTCTTTTTTTTTCTTTCTTTTTTTTTCTTCCTTTAATCTATCTTTCCTTTTTTCTTTCTTTTCTTTCTTCGTTTAATCTATCTTTCCTTTTCTTTTCTTTTCTTTCTTCTTTTAATCTATCTTTCCTTTTCTTTTCTTTTCTTTCTTCCTTTAATCTATCTTTCCTTTTCTTTTCTTTTCTTTCTTCCTTTAATCTATCTTTCTTTTTCTTTTCTTTTCTTTCTTCTTTTAATCTATCTTTCTTTTTCTTTCCCTTTCTTTCTTCCTTTAATCTATCTTTCCTTTTCTTTCCTTTCTTCCTTTAATCTATCTTTCTTTTTCTTTTTTTCTTTCTTCCTTTAATCTTACTTTCTTTTTCTTTTCTTTCCTTTCTTCCTTTAATCTATCCTTCTTTCTTTTTCTTTTCTTTCTTCCTTTAATCTATCCTTCTTTCTTTTTCTTTTCTTTATTGCTTTCATCTATCTTCTTTTCTTTTCTTTTCCTTTTTTTTTGTCAGCGCCTTTTTCTAGTTATATTTATGTTTCTCTTCGTTTTCCATCCAGTCGAGTTTGTATATTCACTAACGCGCAAATACCCTTGTGAAACCTTTGAATCCATCCAGTCTCCCGATATGGCAACCTAATGTGGGGATAAATCTGCCTCTTCAGTCATATATCGAAGCGTGTGTCACATGTGGCGCTTAACTGACTAATGTTATCTTTCTTTTCATTATCTTTCTTTTTTCTTCTCTCTTTTCTTTCTTGTCGATGTCTTATTCTGTTGGCGTTCATTTCTTTTCCTTTTTCTCTTTTTCTTTTAATTGTTCTTTCTTTCTTTCTTTCTTTCTTTCTTTCTTTCTTTCAGCTCTTTTCTTCTTTAAGCTTTCTTTTTCAAATCGCCTTCATGTTTTTTCGATTTTCCTTCTGTATACTTTCTTCTACTCCATCACCACCACCATCATCATCATCATCATCTATTTCTTCTTCTTCTTCTTCTTATTATTATTATTATTATTATTATTATTATTATTATTATTACTTGTGTATGTTATGCTTCCTGCTTTGTATCCTTTAGCGGTGCGTCCAAACTATGGCCATTAGGCCCTATATGAGAATTGTCATTTTTAATTGATAGCACTTTTCTTAGTATATGGAATGTTCCTTGTCAGGCAATCTTCCGGGCAACTTGTATGTTGATGTTACCCGGGACAATTGTCGATTCCTTTTCTCACGAGCCCTAGAGCTCTGATTACCATTGTTACATAGTTTCATTCCCCACATCCATATATTCCCGATCTCCAGGTCCTTGTATTTTGACAATTTCTCGATCATTTTCATGGTGTTGTTTGTCTCAGATGGTACTGCTATATCAATAAGCATACACTTCCTGGATTTCTTGTCTTTTATGATAATATCAGGTCTCTTGGCTTTTATTTCCCTGTCAGTTTGAATTGGCATTTCCCAGAGAATAGTTACATCGTTATTTTGGGTAAATGTGGTTGGTGCTCATTCCATCTCTCAGTGGTTTCGATTTTGTGCTTCTTGCATATCTTCAAGTCCACATATATAGCTACCTTGTTATGTCTCTGGGTATATTCATTTCTTGCTAGTTCCGGATATCCTGAGATAATATGGTCGACAATTTCATCATATTTTCAGAAGATCTTGCATTTGGGATTAGTTCCATCCTTGATTATGTGACAGTAATAGGATCAGGTTGCGAGGCGTTGGTCCTGAGCTGCAATAATTAAGCCTTCTGTCTCAGTTTTCAGGCCGGTAATCCTCGGCCACTGATGCGTTTTCTATTCGCATCTACTTTCGTTCCTTTTAGATATTTGCCATGCAACGCCTTGTCTTCACAGCATTTTATTTTTTTATTTTTTTTATTTCATTTTATTTTTTTAAAATTTCATTTGGCCAAGTTGTTTTGTTTTCTGTTTTACTCGTTTGGTGTAGATGGTACCCGCTTCGTGTTTTGTTGGTGAGATATCAAGTATATGAAGCTGTTTCTTGAAGAATGCAGTTTATTTGTTGATGGAGTGGATTTGCTGTTTTACTATTTGAAGGAGAGGGCCATTGATTTTTGTGAGGTGTGCTTCCAATTCGATTGTTGCAGATTTTAGAGTTAGTTTAAGTTGGATTAAACCTCGGCCTCCTAAAGCTCTTGGTACGTACAGCGCATTAAGATCAGATTTCAGGTGGTGCATCCTCATTGGGGTAAGAATTTTTCTGGTCTTCGCGTCCAATCTTTTAATGTCATTCAACTTTTATTTAATACTGTTGATGCTGTATGTTACTACGGATATAGCTAAGGTTTTGATATCCTTCATTTTATTGGCACCATTAATTTCGCTTTCTAGTATCAAACGCACTCTCGTATAATATTCTTTTCGGATCTTTTTCTTCATAATTGGATGTTGTATTCCATCTCCTTCATTAATTCCTAAGTATTTTTATGTACCATCTTGGTCTAGTTCCTTATTGTGTTGTTGATATCAAAGTCTAAATCTGTATTATCATTATTATTATTATTATTATTATTATTATTATTATTATTTCCATGTCCCTTTTTCTTTCATTCCCTCTTCTTTATGCTTTTCTTTTTTCATCTTGCCATTCTTCTCCCTGGTATATTCATTCATTCTTCTCTCTGGAAGGCACGTCACATCGGTGAGTAAGTGACTGAAACCGAGATGCCAGGTCATGATGGATTATATTACAGACCCTTTTTTGAATTTTTTGAACCAGTTATAAAGAAGACATCGTCTGTCATTGTCACTAAAAACTTACAAACTTAGATCTTTGTATCCGCAAATAAAATGGATTGTCAAAATGAGAGGTTTTTTTTTTTCCTATTGAAAAGCCGTGTCTACATCTTCAGTCGACCGTGAATGGACGGACATTTCTGGATCAAACAAATCACAACGTGGGCAGGAAGCAGGATTAAACCAGCGGACCGGTCGAATAATCTACGGAGGCTCAAGGGACCTATGACCACTCCCTTAAGTTCGGTTAGGACCAAGTAGACACCTCAACCCAGAGAGTAAGACGCCGGCGGTTGAAGGGCTGGGGCGAAAGTGTTAGATTAGGGTCCCAGCTATGGGCAAATAGTGAACACCCAAACAAAAATCAACAGTACATTTTTATAATAAAATGACTAACGATATATTTTTGTAGCAAAATGACAATCAGAGCAACACTAAAAAATAATAAAAAAATAAATATATCACTAAAAAAATAAAAATACGTTTTTATAGTAAAATTACCAACAATACATTTTATAATCTACAAAATATATATCTAAAAAACATACCTTTTCTCTGAAAGTATCAAATGATGTATAAAATATCTGTAGTTGAATTCATAAAATTGTGTTTAAAATATTTACATTTCAGTATTAAATAACCCATAGAAGTGTTGATATGCCGCCAAACAAAATCAACTAACCAAACAACCAAAGAATTCTTTCATGACATTAATCGATATAATATCTTACCATTTCTTAAAGAAATCAAACTGTATTACAAAATATAATGTCAGCAAAGCTACAACATAAAACACACCACGTCTAGTAATTATACTCACAAAAACATATATATGTACAAAAGCTGAGTATCATCTACCATGTATTCAATTGTGAAAGTAGAATAACATATATCAAATTTTTATTACTTCAAAGATCCCAAGAAAATTAAATTTTGGCATTAAATGACTCATAAGGAGTTGATATGCTGTTAAACCCACAAATCACATCGAACCAAAACTTTTTCGACCATCTTGGTTATTACACTTGCAAATCTGAAGAGACAAAGTCTGCCTGCCGGGTAAAGTGTATTTGAAACTTTTAAGAATGGACAATAAATAACCTTATCAAATGCTACGTATAAAATAATGTATAAAAAGTATAAAATTATGTACAAAAGATCTGTTGATAAAGGCATACAATTGCGTTCAAAAATATTTAGCGGAAGCAAGAAAATTGATCAAAATAATTAGATCTCAGCATTAAATAACCCATAGAGGTGTTGATATACCACTAAACAAAATCAACCAACCAAACAAAAATATAACGTAAAACATATATATATATATATATATATATATATATTGAACAATAAAAATATTAAAAATTAAAATCTTCAGACACACTGGGTTGTAGATTAATATTCTTTCGTTTTTTATTATTATTTCATTTTGATTCCTCGACTAGTTTATATATAAAATGGCCATCATCAGGAGAAGAAATATTTCTGCTTGCTGGTAGCAGTGAACTACAGAAATCTACAGATAATATATATATATATATATATATATATATATATATATATATATATATATATATATATATATATATATATAGATAGATAGATAGATAGATAGATAGATAGATAGATAGATAGATATGCACACAAGCTCAGTATCATCTACCATGTATTCAATTGTGAAAGAAGAATAACATACATCATATTTTTATTAAAAATTTAAAATTGAATTTCGGCATTAAATGCCCCATAAGTTGTTGATATGCCGTTAAACAAACAAGCTTGAGGTGACACGGTACATAGAAAAAGATAAATATATTTGTATAATGATTAGAAAACATCTTTTAGCCTACCCTGTCGATAAACGCGATATTGTCTTGGGGGTGGATACTTGGATTCATATATTTCTAAAGGGTATTAATGAAAAATTGAACATCAACAGCTTTGGCTAAAAATCGAACATGGTTCGTTTATAATCGTCCCTGTATCTTCAAATATACTCAGTGTAACAACAGGAAGTGAAAAGAGACAGAAAAACGAAGAACAACAATTTAAGGAAAAGAAGGCAAGAAAGATAAGATAAAAAAACAAACAGATAGAGTGATGTAGAAGAGGAAAACGATCAATAAAGAGAAAGACAGAGAGAGAGAGAGAGAGAGAGAGAGAGAGGGTGTAAAAAAGACCGTAAGAAAGAGAGAAAGGGAAAGAAAATGCATTAGCCGCCATGATAATTCGGCCACACACGTTCTTTTCTCGTCAATTCACGCGTATCGGGACAGATTAAAATTGTCAACTCTAATTTAAACGGAATCTAATGTACGGTTTATAAAACAAACACAAAAAAGGAAAAAAAAAATGAAAGGTTCTAATATAAAATAAAATAAAAAATAATCTGACGTGACTGTGAGTGGATTTCCGGTTCGTCAGCCATTATATTATGTCAGAATCCAACTGAGAGTCGAAGAAATAAGTTTTCATCAAATAAGCTTTAGCAGATGGCTTTTATTTTAGTTTCCGAAATATTTGTTTGAAACATTTTTCAGGGTTTTTTTTTATATTTATTTAGTTTTAAGTTTATCAAATCTTCCCGCTTATTACAACATTGCCATCAACTTTTCAAATGATCGCAGGTTTTCTTCTTTTTTCGATTTTTTTAAGATGAGGACTTATCATTGTTATACGCTGATTTTACTCGGATGAGTGTCCTTATTTAAGCCAGTAACGGACTGACCAGGTTGTTAGGAATCCAGGACAAAATTCCAGCCTCTTATCCCAAATGTTGACAAAACTCTAGTCTCATAAATAAATTAAAAATTCGAGGAATATTTTATTCAAATTTTAATGTCAAAATCAGACATATATATACCCAATATATACATTGATCCAACATATATACCCAATATATACATTGATCAGGTGCAAGATCAAAATTGTCCAAATCGTATAAAAGCATGTTTGTAACACAATGTCTAACCTACTGCTCTTTGGACTGTCATAGCTGAAACTACTCTCTCATGTGCCAAACGTCTTATGGATTGAGTTGGATCTTTTCTAATTCATCTTTAGAGATTTGAGTTGAAATGATGATCCCTCTTCCTGTTGTGACATCCTGATCCCGTTTTCCTTTCTACTGTTCCCTCTTTATTTAAACTAATCCACCGTTCTCTTGATGATTCTTGAATGGACTTTCAAGATGGAAGCCAGAGTATGAACGTTGGTACACTTACTGAAGGCCTGATTGATCTTTTTCCTCTCAACATTGCTAAGCTGGGAAGACGTAGTGGGGATGACACAAATCAATTTTTACCTGTTCTCTTTCTAGCTGAATAACTCAAAGAGTTTTCAATGATTCTTACGAAAAATGGTGTCAAGTTGGGTAAACGTCTTCTCTGGAAACCTAGAAGAAACCAAGCAGGACAGAAGGTTAAAAGATGAAGTTCATCTTGAATAAGTTAAGTTAGAAAATGATCCTAGAATATATATATATATATATATATATATATATATATATATATATATATATATATATATGTGTGTGTGTGTGTGTGTGTGTGTGTGTGTGTGTGTGTGTGTGAACATTGAAGTCAACACTTAGAGGCGACAGGCTATTTCATGCTAGACGCAATCGTCAGGCCACGAGTGTTGCTTTTTTTTCTCGGCTGTTTATATATACGGGTCAGTGGTGCATTGTGGGTAGTCTATTTTGGCAGTTATTTTGTCGGAAGTCGTTTATTTATTTATTTGGGTTAGATTAGTTTGCTTGTTTTTATTTGTTTTTACTTTTTATTTTTATTTCTTATCTTATATATTTATTTATTTATTTTCATTTTAATCGGTAATTTATTAGCGTAGTAAAAAATTATTTGTATCGCTTATTTAATAGTTTTGTTTTGGTTTGGGAAGATAATTAGAACTATTTATTCAATTTTGGGGTTGATTGCTATAATTTATTCTAACTGTTATTTTGGTGGGAGCAGTTTTTAATTTGTTTATTATTTCATTTATATATTTGGATTGATTATCTTTACTTGTTTGTTTTTTTTAACGATTAATTTATCGGTATCGGTTTGTTAGTTTGTTTATTTATTTTGATTAATTTAGATTAATTTATTTTACTTGTTTTTTTATTATTTATTTATTATACTGTATATTTTTATTTACACTTTTCGGTTTTCGATTTTTAAGTAACGTATTATTTTTTTTTATCGTTATATGACAGTTATAGCAATTTTTTTCGTTCGATTTTTGGTTTGATTTTTATAGTCTAACTAATATTTTGGTCATAATGGTTTTTTTAATTTGTTTATTATTTACTTTATTTATTTGGGTTCATTGATTTTGTTTTTTTTTTTGTTTTTTTTTTAAATTCTATTTCGTCTTTTCTTATTTCTTATATATATATATATTTGAACTTTATATCGATCCTTCATGAGCTTTTGATCCTTAGCTATGATTAATTAATGATGAACATGTCATTTTCGTTTATGATCGATTTCATCATGATTCTTCTGTTAAGCATGGACAGTATATAATTACAATATTTCAATTATATAATTACATTATTCCAATCACCTGAAGAAGGCCCGAGCGTACAACGGCCGAATCGTTATGAATATGGCAATGAAGATGAGAATAACAGTCCGAGTCATGTAAATAATGCAAGTAATCATAATACCTCATCTCGGAGATATAGAGCCCGAAACGTTGTGAATATGGCAATGAAGATGAGGATAACAGAATGAGATGAGGTGTTTTGATTACTTCATTAAAACGTCCAAAATAAAATATACTTTTCTGAAACTTTATTTGGAGGATATTAGCTGAATTAAAGTATAATTAATCCGGTTTGAAACAAATATTATTCAATTTAAGTTTGAAATATTGCAGAAATGCATTTTTTAACCAGACAGTAGCTGTTTTCACATGTTGATCCTGATGACAGGTCTAATGTTGTTCTAAGAAGGCTTTATCTGTAAAAAAAATAAGAAAATGACATGAGCGCCTTTTTTATGTAATTTTTAAGTTCACAGTAATTTTTAAAAATTAGGAAAACATTCTCCGTAATACAATGTTTCATTGAATTTTAGAAATTTTGGTTTTAAATTTACTATAGTCATCACTCTTCTTTTCTGATAATGTCGTGTATGGTCGCCTGTAATAAAAATTAACACGTTTATATACAAATAAAAATTGATTGGATGGAGTTTTTTGGTTTGTTTTGGTTTTGTGCTAAAATAACTAATTAGTGCCCTTTTTTAGTCGTTTTTCATCGTAATTTAATTTTGTTTATTAAAACATCTTCCCAAATAAAATACACATTTCTGAAACTATATTTGGGGAATATTATCAGATTTAAAGTTATAATTCGAAACAAATATTATTTAATTTAACTTAAAAAAATATTGCAGAAATTCATTTTTTTTAAGCCAATAGTAGCTGTTTCGAAGTGCTGACAGCATGGCGACAAACTTAATGCCGTTCTACGGAGACTTTATCTGTAAAAAATAATTGAAGAAAATTACGTGAGCGCCATTTTTATATATATTTTTAAGTACACAGTAATCTTAAAAGTTTAGGAAAATATCCTCCATAATGTAATGTTTTACTGAATTTTAGAAATTTTGGCTGCAAATTTACTATAATTATCGCTTTTATTTCTTTTTTTTTTTTCCTGATTTAATCTTGTATGTTCGCCCGTACTTACAAAAATCCGCACGTTTATAAACAGACAAAAAATCGTTTCTATTTATGATTAATAAATATGGTTTCCACTTAATAATAACATTATCTAAAAGGCTGAAAATAATACAGAATTTTAAAAGATTCAAAACTTAATAAATTTTTCTAATTAAATTTCAAAGAAATGAAAACAACTCTTGTAAAAATTCATTATTCATCAATTATTTTTTTTAACAATAATATTCTTAAGTATCTGTCAGTATTTCTGAGTTATTATGCACGCTATTTACATTATTCGGACTATTGTCCTCATCTTTGTTGCCATATTTATCACAACGTTCCAGCCGATGTACGCTCCGGCCTTCTTCAGGTGAGTGAGATGCCGAACTGAACCCTTTATTTCGCTCACTGGGGTAGACTGTTCTAGTTCCACGTGCCATGTCTAATGGATGTCAGTTATCAGTTATCTTCTGATAATTCCCCTTTCCAAGTTCTCCACTGCCAGGTATTGAACTCACAAATCTTTGGGTTCTGTCACTGGATCTAACCAACGCCTTTATCCTTAATATATATGTTATTTAAAAAAAAAAACCCTTAAAACCTTTTCTAATTAAATCATCTCATTATTATTATTATTACTTTTTTTGGCATTTTTATTTTACAATTCAGAGCAGATTTTCGATAAATGGTGTTTCTGCTTGACAAAAACAAATTGATGAATTAAATTCTCCAAGGACTTCTGCTTTTAACTAATATAAGCATAAAGAGGCTAGAATTTTAATTTCTTGAAATTTCATGAAATTAAATAAGTCCGACAGATATAAATAAAAAATATATTTTTGCCAATATTTTCTTAAAAAAAATTCACAAATAATTGTATTCATTTGTTAATAAGTCCTGAAAATTTAATTAAAATCCGTCCATTATTTGATTTTTGAAAGAATTTCCAAATCAACGTGTTTTTAATGCCAAAAAAAAAAAAAATCTAATCTTTGGCTCATCCGATGACGCCAAGAAAACATGGTTTTTAACCAAATTTTCGAACGTGCCAGAAAGGATTAAAAAAAAAATAATAAAATAAACAAAAAATACTTTTTTTTTTTCCTCTTAATAATAACATAAACATTTTGACGACAAAAATCTTTGTTTTTATCAAGTTTGGGGCCTTTTTTTTCATCATGGTATGCTCTTTTTTTAGAAAATGTTTGGATTGTCCAACTCAAAATGTATCTATTTTTGAACTTTGATAATCAAATCCTGCAAGTAACAAACCGTTCGCCTTTGACCGACTTTATTTCGATTTTTTTTTCTTTAGCGGAGGAGCATTCTACTTTTAGAAAATTTAAAGAACAAATGTTACACATCAAATTTATTACTATTATTATTATTATTATTATTATTATTATTATTATTATTATTACTCGTCTACCGTTCTGTTAATTATTTTTATACTCTTTAAAAAAAACACGTCTAATTAACAAACCTCGTTTATTTATGTTTTTCTCTTTTTCATTAATCATTTAATTTATATTTTTTATACAGGTTGTCCATAAAGTTCGTGTGCACTTTAAAAAATTTATTACTTTATTTGTGTTTGCGATAGAAATAATCTGTAAAAAATGTTATAAAGTTTAATGTATCTAGTTTTAAGTATAGCTAAAATAACTAATGTGATTTCAGGCATTACTGTAAATCAGTTGGCAAATGCTTTCCGTGAACTGCAAAATCGTATTACCCTTTCTATTGCTAATGATGGAGGACATGTGGAAACTTAAATAAAATTTCAATAAAACCTTAAAAAAATATAGATTTTTCTTCTTTCTAATCCTTTTTGCAAATTATTTCTATCGCAAATACAAATAAAGTTATAAATTTTTTAAAGTGCACACGAACTTTATAGACACACTGTATATTGTTTTATATTTTCCCCTCAAGCAAACAAATTGCGTTTATTGTCTTATTTTTTATTATATTATATTCACTTTTTAATTATTTTACATTACTTTTATATAATTTTTTTATAATAAACATCTCCTTTAAAGAAACGATTGAATTTTTATTTATTAATCCGACAGACTTTATGATTTACTAGCTTAAAAGACGCCCTATCGGACGGCATTTAAGCAATCCCTTGCGGAGGGTTCTTGAGTGGGCCTTCGGCTTGTTCAGGAGTTTGAGAGTCCCTAAGTCTTTGCATGTTTTCAGCATTATAAGCGCTCATGGCTGCCGTTTGATGTGAATTTTCATTTGCACAGGACTTTCTTTTCCTCGTTGCAGCCTTGGCTCTTTTGATTGCAAACTGGTTCTCTGTTGGCGGAGGTTTCTTTTTGCAAAGCATACTGCTTCCGTATGCAATAGGCAACTAAACTACAGAAGAACTCAAAACTGATTGCTGCATTTAAGTATTGCATTAATATTTAAGCTTACCTTTTAAAAGTTCAGCGATAATTCTTCTGCCGCCAAGACAATTTAATGTTCGTAGGTCCTTACTTCCGGTACAAACAATTATTTTTATTTCATGGTGACTTTCGCTGGATTTTGCAATTAATTTCAATTATTCCCAAATTTATTTCCAAGTTATAAAAATTGCTATCGTACAAAAAGAAAATTCGTTGGAAAAATCACTTAAAAAATCAACGAAAACAATTGCAGTAATGAAAACTTGGGAATCCAAAATTTCAGGATTACGGGTCTGGATCCGACCCGAAATGTTTTTAATTTTCCCACGGAGTCGGCCTAATTCCAAAATAGCATGATATGCTGGGCTACGGCCTCTCGGAGTAAAGTTAAAAAAGATTGACACACTGACATTCGCGTTTAATAATAAATTATAACTGTTTAATAAGTCTACTCAGATATGAGCATCCAGTATAAATAACGTTTGAGTAATAAAATCTGTCGGGCTAATAAATAAAAATCCATCACTTTAGAAATTGAATTTCGGCATTAAATAACCCATAAGAAGTTGATGTCTCGTTAAACAAAGAAATCGAGCTGTCAATCGATTCGGCTGACATTCACTAGACGGAATCCAGAAGTGAACAAGCAAAGTATGCTATTATGGCAGACACGGAGAAACCTTTTCCGACCAGTGGAATGCATGAGATATGGATCATCATAAGGCGGGTCACGCTACTAAAAAAGTTTCATGGTCATTTTTCGTTGAAGATGCCTCAAGCATTTTCATTGCATGAGCGCCTACCATAGAAACGGTGAAAGGTTGACTGTTTTGGGGGAAAAGATTTCTCAACAACTAAAAAAAGAAGTTTCGGTAAAATATTACCGCAGACGTCAGCGGTTACCACACACCGTTGAATGTGATTTGTTTCCTATTTATTCATTCGAAAAAAAAAATTCTTAAAATAAAAAATATATTTCTTCTCCAGAGAAAAAAAAATATTTTAAGCGTCCTGTTTTTAAAGTAAATATTTACACGCATCACCAATCGTTTAAAATGTTGAAAACATTACCTTCAAGTTAAAAAAAAAATCAAGAAACATTGTACTTATTCATTTTTTATGTATGTATTTATGTCAGAGACAATGTGAGTGAACAAGTGAGCCCGAAACGTAGTAAACAACATTTTAATAAACGTTATTTTCCTCGTCCAATTCAGAAAGGCAAACAAGCCGCATGTGACCCGCGGACGTTGGTTTGCGGATATCTGCATTATGGCAACGATATACTTTTTTTTACTATTCTTCCGCCAATGAATCTTCTTTTTTTTCTTCTTCTTCTTCTTCTTCTTCTTCTTCTTCATGTCCGTCTTTTACCATTGTTAATATGTTTCTTCTTCGTTTTTTTTCTTTTTCTTTGTTGTTGTCTTCGTCTTCTTCTTCGTCATCTTCTTCATATCCGACTTTTAGCATTGTTAATATCATACAATTCTTTTTCTTCTTCTTCTTCTTCTAACTTGTTACTTTTCTTCTTTTCACCTTTCTTCTTTTCTCTCTCTCTCTCTCTCTCTCTTTCATATTCTCTCACTTCTTCTTTCCCTTGGATTCACTTTTTTACTGTTCTTCCTCCAATCATTATTCTTCTTCTTCATGTCCGTCTTTTATCCTTGTTAATATATATTTTTTCTTCTTCTTCTTTTTCTTCTTCTTCTTCTTTGACTTTTATCAATGTTAATATCATATAATTCTTCTTCTTTTCATCTTCTTCCTCTACTTCATCTTCTTCTTCTCCTTCTTTTTTTTCATGTCCGTCTTTTACCATTGTTAATATATTTCTTCTTCGTTTTCTTCTTCTTCGTTCTCGTCGTCTTTTTCTTCGTCGTCTTTTTCGTCTTCTTCTTCATATACGACTTTTATCATCGTTAATATCATATAATTCTTCTTCTTTTCATCTTCTTCCTCTACTTCATCTTCTTTTTCTTCTTCTTCTTCTCCTTCTTTTTTTCATGTCCGTCTTTTACCATTGTTAATATATTTCTTCTTCGTTTTCTTCTTCTTCGTTCTCGTCGTCTTCTTCTTCGTCGTCTTCTTCTTCGTCGTCTTCTTCTTCTTCTTCTTCGACTTTTATCATCGTTAATATCATATAATTCTTCTCCTTCTTTTCTTCTTCTTTTTCTTATTCTTCAACATCCTTTTCTTCTTCATGTCCGTCTTTCATCATTGTTAATGTATGTTTCTTCTTCTTTTATTTCTTCTTCTTTTTCTTCTTCTCCTCCTCCTCCTACTTCTTCTTCTTCTTTTTCTTCATATCCGACTTTTATCATATAATTCTTCTTCTTCATGTCCGTCTGTTGTTATCATTGTTAATATATGTTTCTTCTTCTTTTATTTCTCCTTCTCCTCCTCCTCCTTCTTCTTCTTCTTATCCGACTTTTATCATATAATTCTTCTTCTTCTTCTTCTTCTTCTTCTTCTTCTTCTTTGTGTCCGTCTATTATCATTGTCATTTACTTGTCTTTATAACTCCCTCCTCCTCCTGTTCTTCTTCTTCTTCTTCTTCTTCTTCTTCTTCTTCTTCTTCTTCTTCGTGTCCGTCTATTATCATTGTCATTTACTTGTCTTTATATCT
This sequence comes from Acanthosepion pharaonis, assembly GCA_903632075.3. Lineage (NCBI taxonomy): Eukaryota > Metazoa > Mollusca > Cephalopoda > Sepiida > Sepiidae > Acanthosepion > Acanthosepion pharaonis. Next base: position 313,926 of record CAHIKZ030001259.1, read on the forward strand.
CCCTCCTCCTCTTCTTCTTCTTCTTCTTCTTCTTCTGTACTCGTCCTCAGTTTCACAGCCGCCATTTTCTTTCTTGGTTCCAGGTCACTGCACGTGCACGACATTAAGCATTTATTTTTTAATGTCCCTCCGCTAACAAAACGTGCTTTTCGGGGCGTAACTAGCTCCCTTCTCGTGTGACACGGACGAAGAGGGTAAGAAAAGAGACAAAGCTGGCCTGGGTTGGGGTGTTATCTGGACGGTCATCGTGAAACCTTCATTATATGCTGGTGTCTTAACGAGTGTCATCGTTGACACGAATTAGGACGTACACAACAAAATAACATGATAACATGATAGAACGCAAGAAGAAAGAAAGACACACAAGGCCTGCTATTAAAGTCTGGATTCTCGACGTTTCTTTATCCAATTTCATATCGGGAGTGTAATTTTAAAACGATCACCTTTTTCTTCTTTGCGCTGTGTCCCTTGAGGACTCTGTTATTTCTTATCCTTTGTAGTTCTGACGCTTTGGTTTGGTTTGTTTTACGCTATATCAACCTCAATGAGTTATTTAATGCCGACAAGTTTTGTTATTGCTGGTAATTTTTTTTTTTTCAAAAATATATTGCAGGTAATTGTTTTTCAAAAATTCATTGCTGGTACTAAAACTTATTCTTACAATTTTATAATATTTTGACCCCAGTTCGGTGGTCAACTATTTGCCCATAGCTGAAACCCTAACAGGTGCTACCACCCCAGGTCAGGGTGAACCTGGGAACACCAGCAATTAAGAGGTGGTTCCACGCTCCTCAAAGCCTCCTGATCAGAGGCCTTGCTGTTGGATGTAGTTTATCGTCTTACCGAAGATGCGGATGTAGTTTATCGTCTTACCCAGGACTCTGATGTAGTTTATTGTCTTCCCCAGGACGCGGATGTAGTTTATTGTCATACCCAAGACATGGATGTAGTTTATTGTCATACCCAGGACCCGGATGTAATTTATTGTCATACCCAGGACGGGTAGCTCTGACTAATGTTTCCCTGTATTACTATCACTCCTACTCTCTGTCCTGCCATCCATTTGTACAATCTAATTAGATAAGTCAGTCGTTGTTTTCGTCTGCCCATTGGCATTCTAGTTTAATCTGCATAATAACTTCAGACTGCATGTTTATAATAAATTCAGTAAATTTGGCACGGCATAAAAATTTAACTTAAGATTTCTTGGCATCTGCAATAGTAAGTTCCATTTATTAAAGTTTGAAACTACATAGATAGATAGATAGATAGATAGATAGATAGATAGATAGATGTAATTTTGTATTTAGGCAGCAATCCTTCATTTAGACATGTTTCATTAAAGATGACAGACAGAATACTGCGATGAAGCTTTTTATTTAATTTTTCTTATGTTCGAACAAGTGTTTTCCTTTCACCACACAGAGTGTATAGAAACTGTCCAAATGCTCTGTAATTCCGAGCACTTTCGGCTATACTTTTAGCCATTATCATTAGGACGTTTTTATTTTTGCTTTTTAATTGGGTGTATGGGTTGTGTGTATGTTTTTAGAATTATAGGGATGTTTTAAATTCCGAACACAGTCAGCGCACTGTGGCCGTGTTCGTAGTTAATATTATTAAGTGTTGGTTTTTTTCTTTTTTATTATTAAGGCTGCCATTATTTTTAATATTTTTTTACATGTGGATGAGGTTATTAAGTTTGTATTTTCTACTAGTCTGTTTCGGATGGAATCTGGTAAGTTTATGTGTGTGTTTAAATGTGTCCTAATAGAGCTGTGGTCAGATAGATGTAACGTAAGGCGTCTGGATAGGCATGTTGTCGTGTGACCGATGTAATTATTTATGAATTCGGTTTGATTAGGAATATAGTTCTTTAAGGGGCATTGAAACTATTTATAGGAGAGGATGTGCGTCGTGGTGTAATGGATCTCGGCTCTGAGTGAGAACTCGGAGAACAGAGTTCGAATTATAGTCGAGTTCGTTACATTCACTTACGCACAAATACCCTTGAGAAAGGTATGAATACATTTCTTCTCCCACAAGCTATAGGTTAAATAGCAGGATAGAATGGGTTCTTTAGCCTTGGTTCGTCAGCAATGTATCGTTGATCACTTAAGCGTGTTTCACTTATGGCACTAAAGTGACTGATATAGGAGTAAATAGATTTTCCTATTGCCCGGTTTACACTCCTCCTCGGTCTTTTGAGCAGGTGTAGGATTATCCTTTGTTTAGTATTTGTTTTCTATTTCCTTCTGAAGTTTGCTTCAACGCTATACTTTTAACGTCTCCACCTAAGCTCTGAAATATTATTTACTCTTTTTTTTATCCTCGATTGAATTAAATAGGGTCGCCTATCGCCCGGTTCACACTCTTCCCTTTTTTTTTTTTTTTTTTTTGTTTATTTTAGGAGTAGATGTTTATTTCTTGTTTCCTCTTTAGGATTGTGTTTCCGGTTGCTTCTAAAGGCTTTTCCTTCTCCTTCCGTTCCAGTTGCCCACTTGCATCTTAGTGGCGTTATCACATTGCTTGGGGTGAATTGATTAAAAAAAAAAAGTATTTGTCCCTTTAGTTTCCGTTTATCAGCTTCTCCGTCCATGACATTCTCAGCATCCTTCTGTAGAGTCACAGCTCTGATACCTGAAGTCTTCTCTTCGTCTCTGCGGAAATATTCCAGCCTTCCCTGTCATATAGGGACACTAATATTACAGAGCAGGTCTTGTGAACTTCTCTGTTTGTGATCCCAGCTTGTTCTGCCATCCAAGCTCCTCAGGTAGATTACTCGTCGTTTCCCCTGTCTCTCTTATCTTCGGTATGTCCTGTGAGTATCAAATTTTCCAAGCATTTCTTCCTTATTATGGGTCCTAGAAATTACAACAGCCTCTTTCTGATTTTACCTATTTTCTTCTATCTGCGGGTGTCTCTTTAAGACGTAGAGGATTATGGCCCTCCACAATCTTCTATCTCGTGAAAACTCTTAGTAATGAATGTCTGTTTACCATCCCTCCCACCCCTCATTCTGCCAACTATTCACGTAAGTTGGTCAGGTAGGTGGCCTGTTACATCCCATTTTCCTGCGATATGTCTTGTGAGTATCAAATTTTCCAAGCCCTTCTTCCTCATTATGAGTCCTAAAAATTTCAACTGCCTCTTACCGATTCTGAGTTCTTTTTGTTTTCATTTTCGTTAGACTTCATTCATAGTATTCTCTGTTTCCTTCGATAGAACCCTATTTCAACCGCCTAATTCATTTGAATTTTATTGCTGTCCACTCAATAAATTAATGCGTATTCGTGAGAATCAAAACGCAACACCTACAATCTACAAAAATATCTTCATCATCATCAACATCCTTCGACCTCTCTGTGGTTGGTCGAAACTCCATTGACTCCTTTCCACATTATTCGGCTCTGCACCGCTGTCCCTAGAACCACAATATTCAACCAGGAGTCCCGAGTTATGGTGTCTGGGGAAAGTCAAATTTCGCGAGAATACGCTTCAAAGGAGATTGGTCTCAATTCACCGTAAATTGAGTTATGCATTGCATGGGATCTCCAACTGACTTTCTGGATTTTTCTAAGGAGATTTGTATATATCTGTCTATATTTCTGAGATGAGGTATTATTTACATTATTATTACATTATTCGGACTATTGTCCTCATCTTTGTCGCCATATTTATTACAATGTTTCGGCCTTTCAGTATCAGTCTATATTTCTGAGATGAGGTATTATATACATTATTTACATTATTCGGAGTTCTGTCCTCATCTTTTGTCCAGATTTATTACAACGTTTCGGCCTTTCAGTATCTGTCTATATTTCTGAGATGAGGTATTATATACATTATTTACATTATTCAGACTATTGTCCTCATGTTTGTCGCCATATTTATTACAACGTTTCGGCCTTTCAGTATCAGTCTATATTTCTGAGATTAGGTATTATGTACACTATTTACATTATTCAGACTATTGTCCTCATCTTTGTCGCCATATTTATTACAACGTTTCGGCCGTTGTATGCTCCGGCCTTCTTCAGGTGGTTGGAATGTCTAACTAAACCCTTTATTTCATTCACTGGGGTAGATTGTTCTAGTTCCACGTGCCATGTCTAATGGATGTCAGTTATCAGTTATCTCCTGTTAATTCAAGTATTGAACTCACATCCAGGATTTGAACACACAACTCTCAAGGAGAAATTGCAAAGTGGATAAAGGTGTTGGTTAGATCCATTGACAAGACCCAAATAGTGTGGCTTCAATACCTGATTAAGACAGTGGAGAACTAGGAGAGGGGGAATTAATAGGTTTAGAATTTTAAAGAAGATGAAATGTAGGGATTAAGGTTTGTCACCCCACATTTTGTATCAGTAACCGAAAGACGCTCAATATTTGCTCCCGGGTTCCAGACCCTGCTTACCCAGTTCCCAATCCAAGTCACCTCTCAACTCTCCGGAGCGAGGTATTTGCGAATAGAGAGATGCAGGAACAAAAAAAAAGAAGTCTACTTTCAACTCTCCGGAGCGAGGTATTTGCAAACACTCATACAACACTCATAGAGTTCAGCCTCTAACTTGAGTCGCTGTTGGCTCTTGTGTTGAGGGAACATTGGTTAAAAACTGCCATAAACAGATGACCTATTTTTGCAGATTCATTTCTTTACGATAAAAAAAACATAAGTATTTGTAGAGTCACTTAACTAGGGTACTTTTGAAAGTGGGGCCCTACTTAAGACTTTTGGGAGCTAATTTTTGATGTAACCTGGTTTTCTATTTGTAACACAATATATCGACTCTACTTGCAATATTTGATGAACAATGAAGTGGCTATTAATTGTGGGTGGGAGTCACTTTTGTTTCATAACTTCGCCAGAACTCCTAGTTTATACTATTGTAGACTCCATATATATATATATATATATATATATATATATATATATATATATATCTGCTGTCTAAAACATGATTGTCGACAGTCTAGCAAGATTGGGTTAATTTGAAAGCTCCGAGCTGTTAAATTTTTTTCTCACCCCATCTCTCTCTCTCTCTCTCTCTCTCTCTCTCTCTCTCTCTCTCTGGGTACCAACGGGTCTCAGTGACGAAGAGGTAGCGAATTAGACTCGATATAGCGCCGCTAGATCACATATTCCGTGGTCGAACTCATCCGAGTTTCCCTTGCCCATAGGACTGTGCCCCCACGAGCCACGACTATTATCCCCAAGTCATTCCATCCAGAGCATTAGAAGCCGGTTCAAGCAAAGATATACAAGTGATAGAAATTATTAGGATGATTTGAGATAATCATACGCTATCAGGCAAACGATATCAAGCAGTTACGATATCAGGCTATATCGAGTCTAATTCGTTACCTCTTCGACACCGAGGCCCGTTGGTATGAGGTTTTCCTAACGTAACTGTCATGGTTTCAATTCTCGGTAGTGGATGCGCAATGCTGATGAGGCCCAAATATAGGACGAAACGGCCATCCAGTGCTTCCTGCATTCTGTTGAGGTTTCTTCTAGACTCGATGAATTACTTAATTATGATATATATATCAGGTCATCCCATAAGTTCTGTCCGAATTTTGAATAAAGAAAACAAGTGACCAAATGTTACATTTAATTACAGATTCAATCAACAGTGTATTTTCCCTGATTATCTATGTTTTCCTTCCATCTATTAACAAGTTTACTAATTCCATTACTGTAAAATTCTTTTGGCTTTGATTCGAAGAACTCACAAATGTCAGTTTTAAACTCTTCCTGTGTTACAAAAGCTGTTTCTTCCAAATGATTCTGTAAGCTATGAAACAAATGGTAGTCTGAAGGAGCAAGATCGGGAGAATAAGGTGGATGAGGAATTTTCTCCCAACCAAGTTCTTCGATCTTTTGTGACGTGATTCTGGCGACAAAGATGAGGACAATAGTCCGAATTATGTAAATAATGTACATAATACCTTATCTCAGAAATATAGACAGATACTGAAAGGCCGAAACTTTGTAATAAATATGGCGACAAAGATGAGGACAATAGTCCGAATAATGTAAATAGTGTACATAATACCTCATCTCAGAAATATAGACAGATATTGAAAGGCCGAAACGTTGTAATAAATATGGCGACAAATTGAGAACAATAGTCCAAATAATGTAAACTCGTTCGTATAATTTAAGAAATCTTAGTTTTCTTTCTCCTAGACTGGTTGCTACTTCTGCTACTTGTTACAGAATGTAAAAGTTGGCCCAGGATGGTGAGCGATTGGTCAGAATACCTTGTGGGCGTGGAATTCTGACTGTGATGGATTGCCTGTGTGTTAGTTTGGAATATAAAAAAAAAAACGCGCTTTTCGCACCCAGATACCTTAGACAGGCTAGGCCGCACGTGGTGAAATGAGAAGACAAACAAAGATAAGCAATAAAAAAATATACCTTCGTCTTTCGTTGATACAAATTATGAAGTGGCGTTGGATTAAGACGGGCTGAACACGAAACGCAACATAGATTTAACCTGTATAATTAAGGGGTAACAATCGATGGATTCACAGCTTTCTTTACGATCACTTTCGCGAAAGTGACCGTAAAGTACACAGCCGGAAATCGAACCCTGTTCGCAGATTTTTCTTTTTGCATTCCTGTTACACTACCGGCACATGTTGGACCTGTGTAGCTGCAGATAAATCCATGTTGACCAACGTTCATCGATTTCATGGGCGGTATAATTGTAACTTTTTATCAATGAAGTAACGCAGCCCAACCCTAGGTGTCTTGATTTTCTGTAAAGGAGCAAAATACGCGACTACTCCAGCCATGAGACAGGTGTCCGCGTTTTTAATTCTCGCATATTTGCTCTCATATATACGCGTATGCAAACGACCCAATACGCTTTGTCGGTCAGGTAGATCTTCTAGGGTAATTCGAAGCGTATCAAGTCGTGTATAAAGTCTTGTTTTCGGTCTTAGGGAGTCATAATACAAAGCTGATTGATTACGTTGTCTACCCCTGATAGACATCTCTGATTACCGGCCAGGCATCAAACGTTCAAAGTTAAAGGCGGAAAAGCTTCTATTAATTCAATCCTCGATTATCTAGATCATTCTCTCCTTTCTAACCCTCTCTCACCCACCTCTTTCTTTCTTTCTTTCTTTCTTTCTTTCTTCTTAAAGAGCGGGAGAGAGAGAGAAAAAGAGAGAGAGACAGTGAAAAGACAGCATAAAAGTAAGAGAGGGAAAAAAATTCAGTTCCTTCTTCTGGTTCTCTGTTCACTCTTTCTCTCTCTCTCTCTCACTCTCCCCTCTCTTTCTTTCATTCTTTCTCTCTCTGTTTTTTCTTAAGAGCGAGAAAGATTTGAAGAAAAAGAGAGAGAAAGACAACATAAAAAGTAAGAGAGGAAAAAAATTCAGTTCCTTCTTCTGGTTCTCTGTTCACTCTTTCTCTCTCTCTCTCTCCCTCTCTTTCTTTCATTCTTTCTCTCTCTGTTTGCTTCTTAAAGAGCGAGAAAGATTGAGAGAGAAAGAGAGAGAGAAAGACAGCATAAAAGTAAGAGAGGGAAAAAAATTCAGTTCCTTCTTCTGGTTCTCTGTTCACTCTTTCTCTCTCTCTCTCTCTCTCACCTCTCTTTCTTTCATTCTTTCTCTCTCTGTTTGCTTCTTAAAGAGCGAGAAAGATTGAGAGAGAATGAGGAGAGAGAAAGGACAACATAAAAGTAAAGAGGAAAAAAAATACAGTTCCTTCTTCTGGTTCTCTGTTCACTCTTTCTCTCTCTCTCTCTCTCACCTCTCTTTCTTTCATTCTTTCTCTCTCTGTTTGCTTCTTAAAGAGCGAGAAAGATTGAGAGAGAATGAGAGAGAGAGAAAGACAGCATAAAAGTAAGAGAGGGAAAAAAATTCAGTTCCTTCTTCTGGTTCTCTGTTCACTCTTTCTCTCTCTCTCTCTCTCGCCTCTCTCTCTCCCCTCTCTCTCTCTCTCTCTCACACACCTCTCTTTCTTTCATTCTTTCTCTCTCTGTTTGCTTCTTAAAGAGCGAGAAACATTGAGAAAGAATGAGAGAGAGAAAGACAACATAAAAGTAAGAGAGAGGGAAAAAATCAGTTCTTCTTCTTCTGGTTCTTCACTCTCTCTCTCTCTCTCTCTCTCTCTCTCTCTCTCCTCTCTTTCTTTCATTCTTTTCTCTCTGTTTGTTTCTTAAAGAGCGAGAAATATTCAGGAAGAAGAGAGATAAGGACAACATAAAAAGTAAGAGAGGGAAAAAAATTCAGTTCCTTCTTCTGGTATTCTGTTCACTCTTTCTCTCTCTCTCTCTCTCGCCTCTCTCTCTCCCCTCTCTCTCTCTCTCTCTCTCTCTCTCACACCTCTCTTTCTTTCATTCTTTCTCTCTCTGTTTGCTTCTTAAGAGCGAAAAGATTGAAAGAATGAGAGAAAGAGAAAAAGACAGCATAAAAAGTAAAGAGGGAAAAAATTCAGTTCCTTCTTCTGGTTCTCTGTTCCTCTTTTCTCTCTCTCTCTCTCTCTCACTCTCTCTCTCCCCTCTCTTTCTTTCATTCTTTCTCTCTCTGTTTGCTTCTTAAAAAAGAGCGAGAAAGATTGATAAAAAGGAGAAAAGACAATATAAAAGTAAGAGGAAAAAAAATTCAGTTCCTTCTTCTGGTTCTCTGTTCACTCTTTCTTTTCTCTCTCTCTCTCTCTCTCTCTCTCTCTCTCTCACTCTCTCTTTCTTTTCATTCTTTCTCTCTGTTTGCTTCTTAAGAGCAGAAAAGATTGAGAAGAAAGAAGAGAGAGAGAAAAGACAGTTTATAAAAGTAAGAGAGGAAAAATTCAGTTCCTTCTTCTGGTTCTCTCTGTTCCTCTTTCTCTCTCTCTCTCCCTCTCTTTCTTTCATTCTTTTCTCTCTGTTTGCTTCTTAAAAGAGCAAAAAAAGATTTGAGAGAGAATGAGAGAGAGAAAGACAAATTATAAATTTAGAGAGATCAAAAAAAATCAGTTCCTTCTTCTGGTTCTCTGTTCTCTTTCTCTCTCTCTCTCTCTCACCTCTCTTTCTTTCATTCTTTTCTCTCTGTTTCTTAAAAGAGCGAGAAAGATTGAGAGAAAAGAAAGAGAGAGAAAGAACAACATAAAAGTAAGAGAGGAAAAAATTCAGTTCCTTCTTCTGGTTCTCTGTTCCTCTTTCTCTCTCTCTCTCTCTCTCACCTCTCTTTCTTTTCATTCTTTCTCTCTCTGTTTGCTTCTTAAAGAGCGAGAAAGATTGAGAGAAGAATGAGAGAGAAAAGACAACATAAAAAAAGTAAGAGAGGAAAAAAATTCAGTTCCTTCTTCTGGTTCTCTGTTCCTCTTTTCTCTCTCTCTCTCCCCTCTCTTTCTTTCATTCTTTCTCTCTCTGTTTGCTTCTTAAGAGCGAAAGATTGATTGAAAAAGAAGAGAAAGACAGCATAAAAAGTAAGAGAGGAAAAAATTCAGTTCCTTCTTCTGGTTTCTGTTCACTTCTTTCTCTCTCTCTCTCTCTCTCTCTCTCTCTCTCTCTCCTCTCTCTCTTTCTTTCTTTCTCTCTCTGTTTGCTTCTTAAAGATGGAGAAAGATTGAGAAAAAAGAGAGAGAAAGACAGCATAAAAAGTAAAGAGAGAGGGAAAAAAAATTCAGTTCCTTCTTCTGGTTCTCTGTTCCTCTTTCTCTCCTCTCTCACTCTCTCTCTCTCTCTCTCTCACCTCTCTTCTTTCTCTCTCTCTGTTTGCTTCTTCTTTTTAAAAAGTAAAGAGGGAAAATATTCAGTTCCTTCTTCTGGTTTCTGTTCACTCTTTCTCTCTCTCTCTCTCTCTTCTCTCTCTCTCTCACCTCTCTTTCTTTCATTCTTTCTCTCTCTGTTTGCTTCTTAAGAGCGAGAAAGATTTGAGAAGAAAGAGAGAAAGAACAACATAAAAGTAAGAGAGGAAAAAATTCAGTTCCTTCTTCTGGTTCTCTGTTCTCTTTCTCTCTCTCTCTCTCCTCTCTTTCTTTCATTCTTTTTTTCTTTTTTCTGTTTTTCTTTGATCCTTTGAGAAGAGAATGAGAGAGAGAGAATGACAAAAAAGTAAGAGAAAAAAAATCCAGTTCCTTCTTCTGGTTCTCTGTTCCTCTTTCTCTCTCTCTCTCTCTCACCCTCTTTCTTTCATTCTTTTCTCTCTGTTTGCTTCTTAAAAAGCGAGAAAGATTGAGTAAGAAAAGAATTTTAAAACATGTAAGAGAGGGAAAAAAATTCAGTTCCTTCTTTGTTTCTGTTCACTCTTTCTCTCTCTCTCTCTCTCAAACCTCTCTTTCTTTCATTCTTTCTCTCTCTGTTTGCTTCTTAAGAGCGAGAAATATTGAGAGAAGAAAGAGAGAGAAAGAACAGCATAAAAGTAAGATTTAAAAAAAATTCAGTTCCTTCTTCTGGTTCTCTGTTCCTCTTTCTCTCTCTCTCTCTCCCCCTCTTTCTTTCATTCTTTTTCTCTCTTTTTTGCTTCTTAAGAGTAGAAAGATTGAAGAAAAAGAGAGAAAAGAGCAGCATAAAAAGTAAGAGAGGGGAAAAAAATTCAGTTCCTTCTTCTGGTTCTCTATTTCACTCTTTCTCTCACTCTCTCTCTCTCTCTCTCTCTTTCTCTTTCTTTCATTCTTTCTCTCTCTGTTTGCTTCTTAAAAGCGAGACCTCTTATTGAAGAGAGAAAGAAGAGAAAAACAACATAAAAGTAAGAGAGGAAAAAAATTCAGTTCCTTCTTCTGGTTCTCTGTTCACTCTTTTCTCCTCTCTCTCTCTCTCTCTCTCTCACCTCTCTTTCATTCATTCTTTCTCTCTCTGTTTGCCTTCTTAAGATAAAGAAAGATTGAGAGATGAGAGAGAGAGAAAAGATACCATAAAAGTAAGAGAGGAAAATATTCAGTTCCTTCTTCTGGTTCTCTGTTTCTCTTTCTCTCTCTCTCTCTCTCTCTCTCTCTCTCTCTCTCTCACCTCTCTTTCTTTCATTCTTTCTCTCTCTTTTGCTTCTTAAAGAGCGAGAAAGATTGAGAGAAAAGAGAGAAAAATTCAGCATAAAAAGTAAGAGAGGAAAAAATTCAGTTCCTTCTTCTGGTTCTCTGTTCACTCTTTCTCTCTCTCTCTCTCTCTCTCTCTCTCTCCTCTCTTTCTTTCATTCTTTCTCTCTCTGTTTGCTTCTTAAGAGCGAGAAAGATTGAGAGAAAAGAGAGAGAAGAAAGACAACATAAAAAGTAAGAGGGAAAAAATTCAGTTCCTTCTTCTGGTTCTCTGTTCACTCTTTTCTCTCTCTCTCTCTCTCTCTCTCTCTCTCCCTTCCTCTTTCTTTCATTCTTTCTCTCTCTGTTTTGCTTCTTAAAACTTAAGAGAGGAAAAAATTCAGTTCCTTCTTCTGGTTCTCTGTTCCTCTTTCTTTCTCTCTCTCTCTCTCTCTCTCTCTCTCTCTCTCTCTCTCACCTCTCTTTCTTTCATTCTTTCTCTCTATTTTGCTTCTTAAGAGCGAGAGAAAGATTGAGAGAAAATGAGATGAAAGAGCAACATAAAAATAAAGAGGGAAAAAATTCAGTTCCTTCTTCTGGTTCTCTGTTCTTTCTTTCTCTCTCTCTCTCTCCCTCTTTCTTTTTTTCTTTTTTTTCTCTGTTTGCTTCCAAAAGGCAAAGATTGAGAGAGAGAGAGAGAGAAAAACAACATAAAAAGTAAGAGAGGGAAAAAATTCAGTTCCTTCTTCTGGTTCTCTGTTCCTCTTTCTCTCTCTCTCTCTTTCTCTCTCTCTCTCTCTCTCTCTCTCTCCTCTCTTTCTTTCATTCTTTTTCTCTCTGTTTGCTTCTTTGCGAGAAAGATTAGAAGAGAGAAAACAGACATAAAAAAGTAAGAGGGAAAAAAAATTCAGTTCCTTCTTCTGGTTCTCTGTTCCTCTTTCTCTCTCTCTCTCTCTCTCCTCTCTTTCTTTCATTTCTTTCTCTCTCTATTTTGCTTCTTAAAGAGAAAAATTGAGAGAAGAATGAGAGAAGACTTTTCTTATAAAAGTAAGAGGGAAAAAAATTCAGTTCCTTCTTCTGGTTCTCTGTTCACTCTTTCTCTCTCTCTCTCTCCCCTCTCTTTCTTTCATTCTTTCTCTCTCTGTTTGCTTCTTAAAGAGCGAGAAAGATTGAGAGAGAAAGAGAGAGAGAAAGACAGCATAAAAGTAAGAGAGGGAAAAAAATTCAGTTCCTTCTTCTGGTTCTCTGTTACTCTTTTTCTCCTCTTCTCTCATTCTCTCTCTCTCTCACCTCTCTTTCTTTCATTCTTTTCTCTCTCTGTTTTGCTTCTTAAAGGCAGAAAAGATTGAGAGAAAGAAAGAGAGAGAGAAAATACAACATAAAAAGTAAGAGAGGAAAAAAATTCAGTTCCTTCTTCTGGTTCTCTGTTTTTTCTCTCTCTCTCTCTCTCTCTCTCTCTCTCTCTTTCTTTCTTTCTTTCTTTCTCTCTGTTTGCTTCTTAAGAGCGAGAAAGATTGAGAAGAAATAGAGAAAGAAACAACATAAAAGTAAGAGGAGGGAAAAAAACAGTTCTTCTTCTGGTTCTCTGTTCATTCATTTTTCTCTCTCTCTCCCTCTCTTTCTTTCATTCTTTTTTTCTCTTTTTAGCTTCTTAAAAGGCGAGAAAGATTGAGAGAGAATGATTTGAAAGAAAAACAACATAAAAGTAAGAGGAAAAAAAATCAGTTCCTTCTTCTGGTTCTCTGTTTTCTTTTTCTCTCTCTCTCTCTCTCTCACCTCTCTTTCTTTCATTCTTTTTCTCTCTGTTTGCTTCTTAAGAGCAGAGAAAGATTGAGATAAAGAGAAGAAACAACAACATAAAAAGTAAGAGAGGGGAAAAAATTCAGTTCCTTCTTCTGGTTCTCTGTTCCTCTTTCTCTCTCTCTCTCTCTCACCTCTCTTTCTTTCATTCTTTCTCTCTCTGTTTCTTCTTAAAGGCTCTGTTGTTTCAAAAGTAAGAGGGAAAAAAATTCAGTTCCTTCTTCTGGTTCTCTGTTCACTCTTTTTCTCTCTCTCTCTCTCCCCTCTCTTTCTTTCATTCTTTCTCTCTCTGTTTGCTTCTTAAAGAGCGAGAAATCTTGAGAAGAGGAGAGAAAAGACAACCTAAAAAGTAAGAGGAAAAAATTCAGTTCCTTCTTCTGGTTCTCTGTTCACTCTTTCTCTCTCTCTCTCTCTCTCTCTCTCTCTCTCTCACCTCTCTTTCTTTTCATTCTTTCTCTCTCTGTTTGCTTCTTAAGGCAGAAAGATTGAGAAAAAAAGAGAAAAAGATTTCAACATAAAAGTAGAGGGAAAAAATTCAGTTCCTTCTTCTGGTTCTCTGTTCCTCTTTCTCTCTCTCTCTCTCTCTCTCTCTCTCTCACCTCTCTTTCTTTCATTCTTTCTCTCTGTTTGCTTCTTAAAGAGCGAGAAAGATTGAGAGAAGAAAGAGAGAGAGAAATTCAACAACATAAAAAAGTAGAGGAAAATATTTCAGTTCCTTCTTCTGGTTCTCTATTTCTCTTTTCTTTCTCTCTCTCTCTCTCTCTCTCTCTCTCTCACCTCTCTTTCTTTCATTCTTTCTCTCTCTGTTTCTTCTTAAGAGCGAAAAGATTGAAGAAAATTCTTTCCCTCTCTTATAAAAGTAAGAGAGGGAAAAAAACAATTCCTTCTTCTGGTTCTCTGTTCTCTCTTTTTCTCTCTCTCTCCCTCTCTTTCTTTCATTCTTTTCTCTCTGTTTGCTTCTAAGAGCTTTTTTAAAGAGAAAAAAAATCCAGTTCCTTCTTCTGGTTCTCTGTTCTCTTTCTCTCTCTCTCTCTCTCTCTCTCACCTCTCTTTCTTTCATTCTTTTTCTCTCTGTTTTCTTTCTTTTTTCAGAAAGATTGAGAGAGAATGAAGAGAGAAAAAATCTCATAAAAGTAAGAGAGGGAAAAAAAAATTCAGTTCCTTCTTCTGGTTCTCTTTTCTCTCTTTCTCTTCTCTCTCTCTCTCACCTCTCTTTCTTTCATTCTTTTCTCTCTGTTTCTTCTTAAAGAGCTGAGAAATATTGAGAAGAATGAGAGAGAGAAAGACAGCATAAAAGTAAGAGAAAAAAAAAAATTCAGTTCCTTCTTCTGGTTCTCTGTTCACTCTTTTCTCTCTCTCTCTCTCCCTCTCTTTCTTTCATTCTTTTCTCTCTGTTTGCTTCTTAAGAGCGAGAAAGATTGAGAAGAAAGAGAGAGAAAGACTTAATTTATAAAAAGTAGAGAGGGAAAAAATTCAGTTTTTTCTTCTGGTTCTCTGTTTTTCTTTTCTCTCACTCTCTCTCTCTCTCTCTCTCACCTCTCTTTCTTTCATTCTTTCTCTCTCTTTTGCTTCTTAAAGGCAGTTTGATTGAGAGAAAGAGATTTAGACCCAAACAAAAAGTAAAGAGGGGAAAAAATTTTTCCTTCTTAACTCTTTCTTTCTTCTCTCTCTCTCTCTCTCTCTCTCTCTCACCTCTCTTTTTTCATTCTTTTCTCTCTGTTTGCTTCTTAAGAGCGAGAAAGATTGTTTTCTAAAGAGAGAGAATTCTTTTCCTCTGTTTCTCCAATCTCTTTTCTCTTTCTTTCATTCTGTTTTAAGAGGGGAAAAAATTCAGTTCCTTCTTCTGGTTCTCTGTTCCTCTTTCTTCTTTCTCTCTCTCTCTCTCTCTCTCTCTCTCTCTCACCTCTCTTTCTTTCATTCTTTCTCTCTCTGTTTGCTTCTTAAAAGAGCGAGAAAGATTGAGAGAGAAAAGAGAGAAAGAAAACATAAAAGTAAGAGAGGGAAAAAATTCAGTTCCTTCTTCTGGTTCTCTGTTCCTCTTTCTCTCTCTCTCTCTCTCTCTCTCTCTCTCTTTCTTTCTTTCTTTCATTTTTCTCTCTCTGTTTGCTTCTTAAAGAGCGAAAAAAGATTGAGGGAGAAAAGAGAGAGAAAGACAACATAAAAACAAGAGAGGGAAAAAATTCCAGTTCCTTCTTCTGGTTCTCTGTTCCTCTTTCTCTCTCTCTCTCTCTCTCTCTCTATTCTCTCTCCCTCTTTCTTTCATTCTTTTCTCTCTGTTTGCTTCTTAAAGAGCGAGAAAAGATTGAGAGAAATTTTCTCCTTCCTTCAGTATAAAAGTTTAGAAAAAAAAAAAATTCAGTTCCTTCTTCTGGTTCTCTGTCCCTCTTTCTTTTTTCTCTCTCTTCTCTCTCTCTCTCTCTCTCTCTCTCTACTTTCTTTTCATTCTTTTCTCTCTGTTTCATCTTCTTAAAGAGCGAGAAAGATTGAGAGAGAATGAGAGAGAATTCTTTTCAACATAAAAGTAGAGAGGGAAAAAATTCAGTTCCTTCTTCTGGTTCTCTCTTCACTCTTTTTCTCTCTCTCTCCTCTCTCCTCTCTTCTTTCTTTCATTCTTTCTCTTTATCTGTTTTCTTTTAAAGAGCGAGAAAGAATTAAGAGAGAAAGAGAGAGAAAGTGTTCATTAAGAGAGGGAAAAAATTCAGTTCCTTCTTCTGGTTCTCTTTTCTCTTTGTTTTCTCTCTCTCTCTCTCTTTCTCTCTCTCTCTCTCTCTCTCCATCCACCTCTTTCTTTCATTCTTTTCTCTCTGTTTGCTTCTTAAAGAGCGAGAAAGATTGAGAGAAGAAGAGAGAGAAAGACATTTCAAAAGTAAGAGGGAAAAAATTCAGTTCCTTCTTCTGGTTCTCTTTTCACTCGTTTTTCTCTCTCTCTCTTTCTCACCTCTCTCTCTCTTTTCTCTCTCTCACCTCCTCTTCTTCTGGTTCATTTCTTTTCTCTCTCTCTCTTTGTCCTTTTTCTTTCATTTGAGAAAGATTGAGAGAAGATGAGAGAGAGAGAAAGAGAAAGATCTCTCTGTAAAAGAGAAAAAAAATTCAGTTCCTTCTTCTGGTTCTCTGTTCACTCTTTCTCTCACTCTCTCTCTCTCTCTCTCTCTCTCTCTCTCACCTCTCTTTCTTTCATTCTTTCTCTCTCTGTTTGCTTCTTAAAGAGCGAGAAAGATTGAGAGAGAAAGAGAGAGAGAGAAAGACAGCATAAAAGTAAGAGAGGGAAAATATTCAGTTCCTTCTTCTGGTTCTCTGTTCACTCTTTCTCTCACTCTCTCTCTCTCTCTCTCTCACCTCTCTTTCTTTCATTCTTTCTCTCTCTATTTTGTCTTCTTAAAGAATCAGAGAAAGATTGAGAGAATGAGAGAGAAAAGACAGCATAAAAGTTAAGAGAGGGAAAAAATTCAGTTCCTTCTTCTGGTTCTCTGTTCACTCTTTCTCTCCTCTCTCTCTCTCTCTCTCTCTCTCTCTCACCTCTCTTTCTTTCATTCTTTTTCTCTCTGTTTGTTTAAAGAGCAGAGAAAGATTGAGAGAAAAGAGAAAATTCTGTCATAAAAGTAAGAGGGAATCTGTTCAGTTCCTTCTTCTGGTTCTCTGTTCCTCTTTCTCTCTCTCTCTCTCTCGGACTCTTTCTTTCATTCTTTTTCTCTCTTTTGCTTCTTAAAGAGCGAGAAATATTGAGAGAATGAGAGAGAGAAAGACAGCATAAAATAAGAGAGGAAAAAATTCAGTTCCTTCTGGTTCTCTGTTCCTCTTTCTCTCTCTGTTCTCTCTCTTTCATTCTTTCTCTCTGTTTCTCCCTTGAGAAAAGAGAGATGTTCAACATAAAAGTAAGAGAGAAAAAAATTCAGTTCCTTCTTTGGTTCTCTGTTCCTGAATCTCTCTCTCTCTCTCTCCCTCTTTGATTTCTTTCTCTAAATTTAAGCGAGAGGAGAAAAAGAGAAAGACAGCATAAAAGTCTTTCTGGTTCAGTTCCTTTCTTTCTCCTCTCTCTCTCTCTCTCTCTCTCCCTCTCTTTCTTTCATTCTTTCTCTCTCTGTTTGCTTCTTGAAAAAAAGATTGAGAGAGAAGAGAGAAAAAAACAGCAAAAAGTAAGAGGGAAAAAATTCAGTTCCTTCTTCTGGTTCTCTGTTCCTCTTTCTCTCTCTCTCTCTCTCTCTCTCTCTCCTCTCTTTCTTTCATTCTTTCTCTCTCTGTTTGCTTCTTAAAGAGCGAGAAAGATTATTCAGAGAAAGAGAGAGAAAGACAGCATAAAAGAAAGAGAGGGAAAAATTCAGTTCCTTCTTCTGGTTCTCTGTTCTCTTTCTCTCACTCTCTCTCTCTCTCTCTCTCTCTCCACCACCTCTTCTTTCATTCTTTCTCTCTCTGTTTGCTTCTTAAAGAGAGAGAAAGATTGAGAGAAAATGAGAGAGAAAGAACAGCATAAAAGTAAGAGAGGGAAAAATTCAGTTCCTTCTTCTGGTTCTCTGTTCCTCTTTCTCTCTCTCTCTCTCTCTCTCTCTCTCTCTCTCTCTCTTTCTTTCATTCTTTTCTCTCTCTTTTGCTTCTTAAAGAGCCAAAAAGATTGAGAAGAAAAAAGAGAGAAAACAACATAAAAGCAAGAGAGGGAAAAAATTCAGTTCCTTCTTCTGGTTCTCTGTTCACTCTTTCTCTCTCTCTCTCTCTCTCTCTCTCTCTCACCTCTCAATCTTTCATTCTTTCTCTCTCTGTTTGCTTCTTAAAGAGCTGGTGAAAGATTCTCTGAGAGAGAAAGACTTTTTCATAAAAAGTTAAGAGAGGGAAAAAATTCAGTTCCTTCTTCTGGTTCTCTGTTCACTCTTTCTCTCCTCTCTCTCTCTCTCTCTCTCTCTCTCTCTCTCTCTCTCTCACCTCTCTTTCTTTCATTTTCTCTCTGTTTGCTTCTTAAAAAGCGAGAAAGATTGAGAGAAAATGAGAGAGAAAGACATTCATAAAAGTAAGAGAGGGAAAAAATTCAGTTCCTTCTTCTGGTTTCTGTTCTCTCTTCTCTTTCTCTCTCTCTCTCTCTCTCTCTCTTTCTTTCTTTCATTCTTTTCTCTCTGTTTGCTTCTTAAAGAGCGAGAAAGATTGAGAGAAAAAAGAGAGAGAAAGACAGCATAAAAAGTAAGAGAGGAAAAAATTCAGTTCCTTCTTCTGGTTCTCTGTTTCTTTCTCTCTCTCTCTCTCTCTCTCTTTTCTTTCATTCTTTCTCTCTCTGTTTGCTTCTTAAAGAGCGGAAAGATTGAGAGAGAAATCTTATAAAAAATAAGAGAGGAAAAAAAGTTCCTTCTTCTGGTTCTCTGTTCTCTTTCTCTCTCTCTCTCCCCTCTCTTTCTTTCATTCTTTTCTCTCTCTTCTAAAAAGGTTCCTTCTTCTGGTTCTCTGTTCCTCTCTTCTCTCTCTCTCTCTCTCTCTCTCTCTCTCTCTCTCTCTTTCTTTCATTCTTTCTCTCTCTGTTTGCTTTCTTCTCTGAGAAAGATTGAGAGAAAAGAGAGAGAAAGACAGCATAATCTCTAAAAGAGAGGGAAAAAATTCAGTTCCTTCTTCTGGTTCTCTGTTCCTCTTTCTCTCACTCTCTCTCCTCTCTCTCTCTCTCTCACCTCTCTTTCTTTCATTCTTTCTCTCTCTGTTTGCTTCTTAAAGAGCGAGAAAGATTGAGAGAGAATGAGAGAGAGAGAAAGACAGCATAAAAGTAAGAGAGGGAAAATATTCAGTTCCTTCTTCTGGTTCTCTGTTCACTCTTTCTCTCTCTCTCTCTCTCTCTCTCTCTCTCTCACCTCTCTTT
>CAHIKZ030001259.1:337500-340000 GCA_903632075.3 Acanthosepion pharaonis
GAACCAAGTCCTTTATTTATCTACGGGGACTGCTTGTTAATCCCGGTAATCTTCAATGAATTTCGAGCTGAAGCCTTTATGGGCTGTTCTCAATCTGGATAACCTTCTGTGAATTTCAAACTGAGTCCTTTATTTATCCATGGGTCTGCGAAAAAAGTCATAGCTAAAAGTGAACATGATAGAAATCGAAGCTTCTAAGCGTTTCAAGATGGCGCCGATTAAAAACGCTTTGTGAATTGCAGACGGACAGTATTTTCACGTCACGAAACTAATTTCAAATGGCGATAAGCATGAGAGACACCTTGAAGAAAGACTTAAAAGATTTTTTTTTCCTTCTTTGTGAAATAGCTCATTTTTACCTTTCTCGATTTCTTAAGAAGCGCGTCTGCTTTTTTTTTTCTATTTAGAAAATATGATATCAAAAGATATCTTACAAAATCACACGAAAAGAAACAAAATCTAACAAGGAGGAGTCTTTTCTACAACCACAAAACACACATTCTTTAGTCAGGTTTTCTATAAAAGTTTCCATAACTTCGATTGGTGAATCGTTCTTTTTTCAGACAATTTTTAATATACACGTTGTATACACAGATATTCGCAGAACCACCTACTTACCGCCCCCATATATATATATATATATATATGTGTGTGTGTGTGTGTGTGTGTGTGTATATATATGTGTATGTATATATATATATATATATGTGTGTGTGTATGTATATATATATGTGTATATATATATATATATATATATATATATATATATATATAATTTATTCGAAAAATATAACATAAATATTTGATTTTATAACATATTTCTGTTAAAATTTTCGAATAAATTATATTTTACTCTGTATTGACCACTATTTTTAAGATTATTACTTTTTGGTTATTGGAATTTATTCCGTATACACGAATCCTATACTTGGGTATATATATATATATATATATATATATATATATATATATATATATATATATAGATAGATAGATAGATAGATATACAAGTATAGGATTGGTGTATACGGAATAAATTCCAATTACTATTCTTAAAAGAGTGCTCAATACAGAGTAGAGCGAATATAATTATTTATTTAAAAATTATAACATAAATATGTTATAAAATCACTACAGAAATATCCATTTTGTTTCAACACCTCTGGTGTCTTATCAAGTGATGATGTTGAATGTAGATTGTAGAATAAAGGTTTTAAAAGGTTCAAATTAATTAACCACCCCTCGTAAGGGGAAACGCTGTCACATGAGCTGAAATGACCAATCAAAATACAAGTATACGAGAAGTCAAAAAACTTGACAACGAATTAAGGTTATAATAACTATGAAATGCTTTAAAGTTGTTTTTTATATATACTTGTATATACCAAGCCAAGATAAAATCACCAGATAATGAAGAAAAAGTATACATATGAGTAACTGAAAGACCCTGTAAACAAAGAAATTATACGCACAAAACATATTTCATAAATAGTAAATATGCGAACAGCACAATGCTTTCTAAGTATATCTGGGAAATTAAAAACAAAACGTACATCACACCAAAAATATCATGGAAAATAAGGAAAAGATCATCAGCCTACAACAACCAATCAAAAACTTGCAAACTCTGCTTGCAGGAAAAATAGCTAACTTTCCCAGACCAAAATAAATTATTAAATAAAAGATCCGAGCTCATCTCAAAATGCAGACAGGAAAACAATTTTTTGCTACGTTACTTAAAAATCGAAAGCGGAAAAAATAAAATAAAAATAAATAAGTAAATAAACAAAATTACAATAAAATAAGCAAAATAAATTAACCCAAACAAATTACCAAATCACACCTGTTAGAATAGACGAAATAGAATAAAAAAATAAGAAAATAAATCAATGAACCCACATAAATAAAGTAAATAATAAACAAATTAGCAAACCATTATGAGCAAAATATTAGTTAGACTATAAAAATCAAACCAAAAATCGGACGAAAAAAAATTTTAACTGTTATATAACAATAAAAAAAATACTACGTCACTTAAAAATCGAAAACCGAAAGGAGAAAATATACAGTATAACAAATGAATAATAAGTAAAATATATTGACCTAAATTCATCCAAACAAATAAATAAACTAACAAACTGATCTCGATAAACTAACCGTTAGAAAAAATAAATAAAGATAATCAATACAAATAAATACATGAAGCAATAAACAAATTGAAAACTGTTCCCGCCAAAATAATAGTTAGAATATACTACAAAAATCAACCTCCAAATTGAATAAATAGCTTGAATTATCTTCCCAAACCAAAAAAAACTATTAAATTTACGATATAAACAAAATTATACTACGTTAATAAAAACAACGATTAAAATAAAAAAATAAATAAATAAGATAAGAAATAAAAATAAAAATAAAAAATAAAAACAAGCAAAATAATTTAACCCAAATAAATAAATAATCAAATAAACGACTTCCGGTAAAATAACCCCCAAAATAT
>CAHIKZ030001259.1:342500-400000 GCA_903632075.3 Acanthosepion pharaonis
TATATATATATATATATATATATATATATATATATATATATATATATTGTAGCAATATCAGGTAAAATTGCAGAAAAATTTTAAAAATATCGTATTTATGAACGCAAAATAATCTCATACACAACTCTAAAGCAATGTAGAAGTTTTAAAATCTGAGATTTGCATTGTACGAATAGTTTTTTCACCTACTAAAATGGATAAACGGGATTTATTTCTGTTAAATTAATTTGTTTTCTGTGCATATTTACTTATTATGCATCTGTGCACACGGAATTATATGAAAAGTATGTTTAATGATGAGTTGGAAATACAATAAATTAAAAAATTGCATGTGTACGAATATTTGTTTCCCCTATATACATTTTACTGTCTATTAATTTTTGCTCCGTAATAATAAATATATTGAGCTCTTTTTGTGGATCAGTTTTAATATTTTATAGTACTAGAATCCACTTGAATTATATACCAAATGATCTGTTACCTTTAATATATATATATATATATTTATATATATATATATATATTTGTATATTAACACTTACACGTACATTTATTTATATTTGTAGTGTCTCCCCATATATATATATATATATATATATATATATATATATATATATAAATGTAAGTGTAAGTGTTAATATACAAAATATATATATATATATTTAAATATAAATAAATGTATATATTACTGTTAATATGCAAATATATATAAGTATGTGTGTATATATATATATATGTATATTAACACTTACACGTATTTTATTTTATATTTATATATTAATATATATATATATATATATATATATATATATATATATATATATATATTTCTCTGGAGAAAAGTAAACTTGACTCTTTATTCTTGATCTTCGTGTTACCCTTATTCATAACACCCCATCACACCCCAAAATGATGAAGTTAATGACCGAATAGCTGTAAAGATTGTTTTAATAATCACTCAGTTAATATTCAACCCTTGATAGAGTTCATGCCTTATATACGCGAGTGTAGAGCTAGTTTTTGTGATCATTTTTTTTTTCACTTTACACTGATTACCTTTTTCTAAGTGATTGAAAATCATGCATTTTCTGAGATCGGTTGCACTACACACAGGTAAATTTTTCCGGGTGTTGGGGTTAAAATTCATGCAAAAACTTCAGGGGTCACACTGTACAGGACGTCGGTTTATACCCGAGTATATACGGCAATCGTTTACGTAATCCTTTTTTAGGTTACCCATTTTCTCCTCTACATATGATTGCTTCTCTGGACAAATCTTCAATCTTGACCTCTTCAGGTCAAGGACCAATCGTGCTCTTTCCTCCGTATCTTTCTCTTCCACCACTTCCTCGTTCATTCATATCATGCACTTTATTAAGCATGACCATATTGACAGTAACACTCTAACTTGAGGGGCTCTTGTATTCGGTGGAATTAATATATGTGTGTTTGTGAATTTTTTCCGTGCTGTTCTCTGTTTCAATTCTAGGGATTAACCGTTATTTTTCCCACCTATACGCCTATATCTCTTATTCTGTAACCCCCTACCTCGAGTGGCTCTTGGGCCTTGTACAGGGTGAATATCATTGTAAGAAAAAAACTTTTCCTACTCTTCCGATTTTCAAAATTCCTTCTTGCTTATTATTATTATTGTTGTTGTTGTTGTTGTTGTTATCATTATTGTTGCCCAGTGACCTAAGGTTAGAAATGGCGTGATGACACATTCTACTGACAAAAAAAATTACATAGATAAAGCCCTTCATAAAGGCTGTACTTGTGAGAATAGTTTTTTGTATTTCTTTGAGGCATGGGCCTCCAGGAATCTCTTCAGTTAGTCTACTGCAATCCTTTCCAACCAATCCTAGGGCTCCAACTACAACAGGGATTGTTGATGTTCCCATGTGCCACATTTTTGAGATTTCTATTTCAAGGTCCTTGTATTTTGACAGCTTTTTGAATATCTTCAAAGATGCATTGAAGTCAGCAGGGACTGCCATATCAATAAGGAGGCACTTTTTTGTTTGTGGTCTTTAATAACAATGTCTGGGCGGTTGGCTTTGATTTTTCTGTCAGTGTGTATTGTGTAGTCCCATAGAATTGTAACAGGTTTTATCTCCGTAACCTGTTCTGGGTGGTGTTCATACCAGTTTCTTTCAGTTTCCTTCCCGTAGAAGTTGCAGATCTTCCAATGAAAATATTGGCCAACTCTGTCATGCCGGGTTTTATATTTACTGAGTGCCAATACCGTGCAACCTGATACAAGATTATCAATTGTTTCTGGGTAATTATCACAGAATATGCATTTTGGGCTAACACAATATTTTAGTATATGTGCTTGATAATTAACAAGCATTGATCCTGTGCAGCAAGGATAAAACCTTCAGTTTCAGCATTTAACCCGGCACTATGTACCCACTGATGGGTACGGGTTTTGTCTACGTCAGCTTGTTTGGTACGGGCAGAGTATTGGCTAGGAAGCAGTTTATCTTGCCATTGTTTCTATATCTGGCCAGCTGTATTTATTTTTGCTTTCTTTTTTATGTATTTTGCAGCTTCAGTCGGTGTATTGGGCTTTACTTGTATTTCTGCATCCATTTGAAACTCCATTTTGAACTTGTTGGCTTCTTTTATTACGGAATAAAGGCGCTTACGACTTTCATGTTCTTTGAGACATATCCTAATCCAGTCTTCTGACAGATATCATCATCCAGTGTTCTGTCTTTTGTGTAGTAGACGTCTCCCCCAAGTCACACCTCGAGACTTGAGGAGGCAACAAGTTTTCTGTTTCAGAACAGCAATTATAACAAATATGGATTAAATCCGAGAGAATGTTTAAATAAGAAACAAACAGAAATCACTGCTCTGTGGAACCGAATCCCGAGAGGTTGCTTCTCCGATCAATACAATCTTAATCCTATATCTGTACATGAGGCGGTTAAGCTTCTTTTTTTTTAAACCTAGGATCAGAGCGTAGTATCTGTCCGTTACCTGTCACTTCTGACTTGGAACCTGTTTTGGTTTCAGTTTGAGAAGCGATACGATTAAAATAAAGAAAATGAATAAAACTACCTGCATCCGGTTAGAAAATGAATTATGTACGGACACGATATACGAAAGAAAATTTTCTTGTCTCTCTATATTTATGAGATGACGTATTGATATTATTTACATTATTTACACTGTTGTCCTCATCTTTATTGCTTATATTCACGACGTTTCGGCCGTTGTACGCCCCGGCCTTCTTCGGGTGATTGGAGTTTCAAACTGAACCCTTTATTTCGTCCACCGAGGTAGATTGTTCTCGTTCCATGTGCCGTGCCTCTTCCGGATGTCTCAGTTATCTCCCTTTAACTAAAGTGCTCATGCTTTTGTTCACCTCTGCAGTAGGCAGGTATTGAACTCACAATTCTTTGGATCAAGTCATATGCTTGAGGTTGCTTGACCCAGTGGATAAAAGCGTTGGTTGGATCCAGTGACTTGACCCAAAGAATTCAATACATGGCTACTGCAGTTGTGCCTAAAAAGCAGTGTTTTTAGTTAGCAAACCACATTCCCCTCTATTCCATCGGTGAGAGGTTCCCTCGAACAGCTCTGTGGAAGCGAATCCCGAGAGGTTGCTTCCTCGATCTCTATAATCTTAATCCTATATCTCTACATGCGGCAGTTAAGTTTATTTTTTTTTTAAACTTAGGATCAGAGTGTAGTATCTGTCTGTTACCTGGCTCTTCTGACTTGGACCCTGTTTTGATTTCATTTCGAGAAGCGATACAATTAAATTGCTTCTTTGTATGAACAGTAGTCAAAACAAAAGTATCTGGCCTCTATTGATGTATTTGCGAACGATATTAAAATAAAGACAATGGATAAAACCACCTGCGTACGGATAGAAAATTAATTGTGTACGGACACGATAAAGGAAAAGCAATTCTCTTGTCTATATTTATGAGATAAGGTATTGGAATGATTTACATTATTTACATTGTTTGGACTGTTGTCCTCATCTTTATTCACGACGTTTCGGTCGTTGTTCATTCCGTCCTTCTTCGGATGATTGGAAGTTCGAACTGAACCCTTTATTTCGTCCAGCAAGGATAGATTGTTCTAGTTCCACGTGTCATGCCTCTTCCGTATGTCTCAGTTATCTCCCTTTAACTAAAGTCTCCAAACTTTTGTCCTCATCTTCCTTGACATATTCACAACGTTTCGACCGTTATACGACCCAGCCTTCTTCAGGTGATTGGAATTTCGAACTGAACCCTTTATTCCGTCCACCGGGGTAGATTGTTTTAGTTCCACGTGCCATGCCTCTTCCGGATATCTCAGTTATTTCCTTTTAACTCAATTCTTCAAGTTTTTTCATTCACCACTGCTGTGATCTGGTACTGAACTCACAACACTTTGTGTGTAGACAGTGGATCTAACCAAAGTCTTTATCCACTGGGCAATTTGTCCTTGAGTGTTCGGTTCGAAATTCCAATCACCTGAAGAAGGTCGGAGCGTACAACGGCCGAAACGTTGTGAGTATGGCAGTGAAGCTGAGGATAGTAGTCCGAATTATGTAAATAATGCAAGTAATCATAATACCTCATCTCAGAGATCTAGAGGCCGAGACGTTGTTAATAAGACAATGAAGATGAAGACAATAGTCCGACTAATATAAATAATGCAAGTAATCATAATACCTCATCTCAGAGATATAGAGGCTGAAACGTTGTGAATATGGCAATGAAGATGAGGATAACAGTCCGAATAATGTAAATAATGCAAGTAATCATAATACCTCATCTCAGTGATATAGAGGCCGAAGCGTTGCTAATATGACAATACTAATAATACCTCAGAGATATAAACAGATATTGTTTCCATCTTTCATATCAAAACACGAAACGGCCCCTCTTCTAGACCTTTCGGTGCTAACGCAGATGTCTGTAGTGCCTACTTTGACCTGCTTTATTTTTAATTTCCATCAATGACTTTCCTGGTGTCATCAGTACTTAACGTGATATTTATGCTGATGACACAACTATTTACTCCTGTCTTGATAGTGAATCTGACCGGTTTGATCAGGTCAAATTCGCAGCTGCTCGCAAATATTACCTACGGTTTGTTGTTAACTGGGGCAAGGAAGTCCCAAACTAAGCTGCTCTCTATTAATCAACGGATCCCTTTGTGGCTGCTAACTCTTTGCGCATTCTCTGACGGACATTTTAGTCTGACATGAAATGGAACGATTATATTGAATCCATTGCAATGTCTGCTGCTAAGAACTTTATGTAGCTCAGGACCCAGGGTTGGATATTGGGAATCTGGGGACAGTAATACAGGACGGAACAGTGTGGAAAAGGATTGTCAATGGAGTTTCAACCAACTATAGAGAGGTCGAAGGATGATGATGATGATGATGATGATGATGACGAGGATGATGATGATGATGTGGATGATGATGATGATGACGAGGATGATGATGATGAGGGGATGAGGATAATGATGATGAGGATGATGATGATGACGAGGATGATGATGATGAGGAGGAGGAGGGGGAGAAGGAGGAGGAGGATGATGATGAGGATGATGATGATGACGATGATGAGGATGAGGATGATGATGATGACGAGGAGGATGATGAGGACGATGATAATGAGAAGGAGGATGATGATGACGAGGAGGATGATGATGATGATGAAGATGAGGATGAAGATGATGAGGATGATGATGATGACGAGGAGGATGAGGATGATGACGATGATGATGATGATGATGAGGATGATCGATGATGATGATGATGATGAGGAGACTGATGATGATGACGAGGATGATGATGATGATGAGGATGAGGATGATGATGATGATGAGGATGAGGATGATGAGGATGATGATGATGACGAGGAGGATGATGATGATGACGATGATGATGATGAGGAGGATGATGATGATGACGAGGAGGATGATGATGATGATGAGGATGAGGATGATGATGATGATGACGAGGATGATGATGATGATGATGAGGAGGAGGAGGAGGATATTGCTTTAACTGTGCCGTGCTAGATAATTTCTTACGTCTTTAATTTCTGATGTCTACTCATTTCTTTCCGTGTCCCTACCAGAGACCTAACGCCAGACATTGTATCTTGACATTTTCCACTGAGCATTTTTTGAGGAAAAAAAATAACATCACGCATATTTTACATAGATAAAGCCCTCAGTAATGTTTGGGCTGTACTCGTGAGAACAATGTTATGTATTTCTTTAAGGCATGGGCTTACAGGAATCCCTTCAATATGTCTACTGGAGTGTTTTCCAACCAATTAGAGGACTACAAATACAACAGGGATTGTTGATGTTCCCATTATTATCATTATTATTGGTAGTTCCTGGTTGAACGGTACTGATTCTGGGCAGCAATTATAAACATTCCAGGTATTTGCTGTACAGAGGATTTTTTTCTTACATTTCTTATTATAGTTTCAAAGCTGATTTGTTTAGCTGCATATTATTATTATTATTATTTTATTTCCTTTGATTTCTGTGTCTACACATTTCTTGCCGGGTCCCGACCAGAGACCTAAGGTTAGAAATGGCATCAGGACATTTTACACTGACCAATTAAAAGACAAAATGAAAACACACACACACATATATATATTTTAAATAGATAAAGTCCTTCGTAAAGTATGGGCTGTACTCGTGAGAACAATGTTTTGTATTTCTTTAAGGCATGGACTTCCAGGAATCCCTTCAATGAGTCTATCAGAACCTTTTGCAATCAGTCCGGTTATTATTTAGTTTTCAGGTCTAGAAAGGGTTGCAACTTATAGTTAAAGGTAATGGTTTTGAATTAAGAGCAAATTTTAGATTTTATTTTACCCTGAAATTACAGTTGAAACGTTCGACCTTTCCACAAATAGGCACGGCAAATAAATAAATTTGAATAGAAGTAAAGTATAATAAAATTACAAAATCCTTCTAAGTAAATAAAAAGGGTAAATTAAAGAAATAAGATTTTTTTTCTTTCTGTTCGATATTTTATTTGATCTTCACTTTGAATCTTCGTGCAGAAGTAAATTTATGTTTGGGATTCGCTTGACGTCTTGTGTATCTTGGGTCGCTTGACTGAACAGTTGAGGGAAAGGATGAGAATGAGGGCGGGGGGTGATGAGGTGGCATTGTGAGATCTACTATGCAAATATCGGGACAAGGTGAAGAAGAGTGTGTGGCGATTAGAATTGATTTTGTTTTCATAGATAGATAGATAGATAGATAGATAGATAGATAGATAGATAGATAGATATGAACAGAGTTAGATAATATACGGTAGATATGAACAGACTGAGATAGATAGATAGATAGATAGATAGATAGATAGATAGATAGATAGATAGATTTGAATAATGAAAAAAGATGGTTAAGTACAGAGTTAGAGACATCAATGAAAGAACCGACCGATGTTAGATTGATGTAAATGTTCGATCTTTTGCGCCAGATTTTGTAACGCCTTGAAATTCCTATGAGTCTAGGTCCGCTTGTTTATCAATTGTTCACACGTCCAACTGTTGCACGTCATCTCTAAGCCTAAGAAGCTATCAATATGCATGTCCACATGAAATTATGCCAAAAAAAATAGTCACATCTGTCAGCATTTTAAAAACTTTACATTCTATCCCGGCGAAGACCTTCTTTAACAAAACAGACACAGTCTAAGAAAAATAGATTTATTGCGAGAATCCAAAATGAAAACACTTTATCAGTTCCGTTTCAATCATTCTTAAGACGTCAGCACAAACTTTGTCATTGGGTTTTCCGTTCTTTTAAGGTCTACTTTCACACGATACTTCTAACGTCGCTGATTTGAACTCTGAAATTTAATTCACTAATTCAATATTGACCCTTCAACTCTAGAATTAGCCGTTATCCGTCCTTTATAGTCCCAAGAATTTCAATTCTTACTCTTTTTTACGTTAATATAACATCACACAGTAAGCTTCTACCTTGACTGGCTCTTGGGCATTGTATTGGGTGAATATTAGTAAAAAAAAACAAAACTCGGACATGATTCGAACACGGCTCAACGAATTTATTTTTCCTTTCTCTTCACACCGTTCGCCCAGCAAGATAATCGATTAAAAAAGAAAGAAAGAAACAAAGAAAGATAGGATCAGAATAAAATGGAAAAGAAAGAAATGTAAAGAAAAGTGAAGCAAGATAATCGATTGAAATAAAGAAAGAAATACAAGGGAAAGAAAGACTAAGCAATGATAGTCGATGGACGGGAAAGAAAGAAAGGAAAATAAATACAATGACAAAGAAAGAGGAAGCAAGATAATCGATAGAAAGAACGAATAAGTAATGAGGCGATAAAGAAGAAAGAAAAAAAAAGAGAAAATGATAAGAAAAAGAAGGGAAGAAAGAAAGAAAAACAAAAAGAAATAGTTAGCAAGATAATGGTTTAAAAGAAAGAAAAAGAAAGAAAAGAGAGAAAGGAGAGAGTAAAATGGAGAAAACAATGGTAAAGAAAGAAAAAGGTAGATAATCGCTTGAAAGAAAGAAAGAAAGAAAGAAAGAAAGAACAAAATACAAAGGAAAGAACGAAGCAATGATAGTTAATGAAAAAAGTGGAGAAAGAAAGAAAACAGAAAGAAAAAAGAGAAACTATGATAAAGAAAGAGGAAGTAACTTAATGGAAAGAAAGAAAGAAAGAAAGAAAGAAAGAAAGAAAGAAAGAAAGAAAGAAAGAAAGAACAAAATACAAAGGAAAGAACGAAGCAATGATAGTTAATGAAAAAGGTGGAGAAAGAAAGAAAACAGAAAGAAAAAAAAAACTATGATAAAGAAAGAGGAAGTAACTTAATGGAAAGAAAGAAAGAAAGAAAAGAAAGAAAGAAAAGAAAGAACAAAATACAAAGGAAAGAACGAAGCAATGATAGTTAATGAAAAAGGTGGAGAAAAAGAAAGAAAACAGAAAGAAAAAGAAAACTATGATAAAGAAAGAGGAAGTAACTTAATGGAAAGAAAGAAAGAAAGAAAGAAAGAAAGAAAGAAAGAAAGAAAGAACAAAATACAAAGGAAAGAACGAAGCAATGATAGTTAATGAAAAAGGTGGAGAAAGAAAGAAAACAGAAAGAAAAAAGAGAAACTATGATAAAGAAAGAGGAAGTAACAATAATGAAGAAAGAAAGAAAGAAAGAAAGAAAGAAAGAAAGAAATACAAAGGAAAGAACGAAGCAATGATAGTTAATGAAAAAGGTGGAGAAAGAAAGAAAAAAAGAAAAATTATGATAAAGAAAGTGGAAGTAACATAATGGATCGAAAGAAAAGAAAGAAAGAAAAGAAAAGAAAAGAAAAGAAAGAAAGAAAGAAAGAAAAGAAAAGTAAAATAGAAAAACAATAAAAAAACGGTTAAAAAAGAGGAAGCAAGATGATTGTTTGAAAGAAAGAAAGAAAGAAACAAACAAACAAACAAACAAAGATAGCACGAAAGAAAGAAATGCAAGATGAAGAACGAATAAGCAATGATAGTGGATGCATTAAAAAGAAAGAAAGAATGGAAGGAAGAAAGAAGGAAAGCAATAAAGAAAGGAAGACTGATAAAGAAAGGGGAAGCGAAATAACTGATTGAAAGAAGAGAAAAAAAGAAAGAAAATACAATAAAAAAAAGATGTAAGCAATTATAACTGAGGGAAAAGAAAGAAATAATGTATGAAAAGAAAAAAGTGACGACTAGAAAAGAAAAAAAAAAGAAAAAAGAATAAGTAATGATAAAAAGACAAATTATTAAAGGGATATAAACGAAAAGTTATTGTGAATCTAAATTTAAAAAGCGACAAAACGAATCGTCGCCTCTTTCTTTAGAAAAGTCTTCGTCTTCAGCCAAGTGTAACCACGCAATATTTGGCCTGATAAAATATATTTTTAAAATCCGAGTGAGAAAAAAAGAAAACAGAAAATTCAAAATGGCGTACATAAACAGTGGGTCGGGCGCGAAAACCAGGTGAAAAAAGACGGTGAGTGAATGTGAGTGCGCGTCACTGTCAACGGGCCTATGGCAAGGGTGGGGTCCCCAGAGACACCTTTGCGCCGACATTATCTCACTCTGCCGGCGCCGGTATTTCTATTGTTGTGGGCGTCACTTGTGTCTCCCAATAGTTTCGTTCTGGCTGATGACGATACGCCATTGTTTGCTTGTTGCATGAGAAGTGTCGATCACCTCGGCCCGGCTGGAGGCGTGCTTGGTTGGTTGGTCAGACATTTTGATTCAGTTGTTTTGCAGGGTCGCTCACTGTCTATCAGTAGGTGAGGCACATGGAAGAAGAAGAAGAAGAAGAAGAAGAAGAAGAAGAAGAAGAAGAAGAAGATCTTGAAAAATGAGGACATAAAAGAAGAAGAAAAGAAGGAAGATGTGAAAGAAAGAAAGAAAGAAAGAAAGAAAGAAATATGATGAAAATGAAGATGAAGAAAGAAGAGAAGATGTAAAAGAAATATAGAAAAAGAAATGGGGTGAAAAATGAAGATGAAGAAGAAGAAGAAAATGAAGGGAAGAGGCAAGATTTAAAAGAAAGAAAGAAAGAAAGAAAGAAAGAAAGAAAGGAATATGGTGAAAAATGATGAATAAAAAGAAGAAGAAAAGAAAGAAAATGTAAAAGAAAGAAAGAAAGAAAAAAAGAAAAGAAAGAAGGAAAACGAATATGGTGAAAATGAAGAAGTAATAAAAAAGAAAAGAGAGAAGATGTAAAAGAAATATAGAAATGGAATAGGGTGAAAAATGAGGATGAAGAAGAAGAAGAAAGAGGCAAGATTTATAAGAAAGAAAGAAAGAAAGAAAGAAAGAAAAAAGAAAGTAAGAAAGAAAGAAAAGGAATATAGTGAAAACGGTGGAAGAAAAGTAGAAAAAAAGAAAGAAAGGAAGAAAAAGAAGATGCAAAAGAAAGAAAGAAGAAAGAAAACGAATATTGTGAAAATGGAGATGTAAAAAAAAAAAGAAAAGTGGGAAGTTATAAAGGAACTCTAAAAAAGGAATAGATTGAAAAAAGAAAGAAAGGATGAAACATGAAGAAGTAGAAGGGGAAGTGGATGTTGAAATTTGGAAACTCACAGAGGAGATGAATAGCTATAGTCTTGGGTTCGAATCTCACTATGGTTGATTAATCAAGGTCGTGACTGCATGATAATATCTTCCTGAGGAGAAAAACCCAGAGTGTGGCACCGTTTAGGAAGTGCCTGGAAACGAATTAACCCAATCCTTATTAATGAAACTGGTTTAACGAAACTCGGTGTGGCCACTCACAGTTCAATAATCAATTACTGATTAAACCTAAATGTTTAGAATACTAGACTCACATATTCTTGACATGGGAATAATCTCTATGATGATTCGAAAACGCAAGAAACAAAAAGGATGAGGGGGAAAATGGTGAGGAAGTTATGGGAGTGGTTTCACATTGGGTTCCTTACAGATTCCTTTCCTAGTTTATCTGTGAATCGTCATGTGTTTATTGAGAAAGGTAGTGGAGAAAAAGTTACCTTCTCCAAAGATTATTCCATGTTACTGTCTCAGAATTGTCTTCTTGGGAAAGACAGTGATGTGGTTTTCCGTTGAGTCCTCCACAAACTTTATTTCTTCGTTATCTGTGAATTGTCATGTGATTATTTGAAAAAGACAGTGGAATGTCTTCCAGCTGTTTTCCCAACGATTCATTCTCTTTATTATCTGGGAATTGGCATGTGATTCTTGGGAAATAGAGGAGAATGATTTCCTGTTGCATTTTCCACAGATTCCATAATATTATTATCTGGGAATTGGCATGTGATTCTTGGGAAATACAGGAGAATGGTTTCCTGTTGTTTTTTTCCATATATATATACTCTTTACATTTGGAATTAAGATATCTTTGGTTAATGACCATTTTCACCTACGAATTTTAATTTTAAAATTCGCAGGATTTTTCAAACTGTTTGTGGTATCAGTTTGTAGTGGGATACTGTTTAGTTGAAGAAGGAAAGTGGGAGAGGATGTTATAGGGGACTTGTTGGGGAGGTATGGAGGGAAGAAGAACTCGTTAATGGAATTATATTATGGAGGTAGGAGAGCCTGGGTAGAGGGAGAGAGGAGGAGACCGATGAGCTGACCTACATCCTAATGGTCGCACGGCCAAAATTTAATTCGACGGGAATTCACGGAAATTAACGAAAAAATGGAAAAAACAATCAAGAGGTAACTTTAGTAAATTGGAAGAGAGTTAATTCGGAATTACTGGTATTAAACTCGTCCATATATCAGAGCTCAAAGTTTGGATGAGCGTTTCAAAAGATTTGGAGGGGGTTTGGATATATGTATGAGTTCTTTTGTGGGTCAGTTTTAACATATTTCAAATTCTGTGTTGTCTTAATAGGACTCGCCTGGATCATACCAACGGATTACTACCTATATATACATGTATATATATATATATATATATATATATATATATATATATAGATATAGAGAGAGAGAGAGAGAGAGAGAGAGAGAGAGAGAGAGAGTAAGAAAGACATTTCAAAGACAGCGCAAGAAAGACATTTGGGTCACTAACACACAAAAAAGAGAGTGTCTCATACCGAGAATATTTAACATAAGGAGAAAAAAATAATTATTTTTAATATGTGGAAATCTCCACCCTTTGCCTGATGACGGTCGCGAGACCGGAAACTCGAGTAGGAAAATTATGAAAAATAATACATAATATTTTTTTTTAAATCCACATAACAACCAAAAACGTTTGCCGTTTCTCTCTTCTTTTTAATATACAAACTTTTCTATCGTTCGAACTACTATAAACTCTTCTTTATATATATATATATATATATATATATATATATATATATATATATAAGCGTTCTCTCCCAGAAGCTGTAACTAAGGTCCGCTGAGCATAGTTGTAGTATAAACCACAGGTGGGCTCTCTGGTTGTTGAACAAACACAAATGTGCCTGAGCGGGCGTCTGCAATGGGGATTAGCTAGCCGCTCTAATAGACCCACGGATACGAGTAGCCAACCATTATTACTCTTATTATCGGATTAACGCGACCGAGTGGTTAGAGCGTTCGCTTTCTGACCATGTGATGCGGGTTCGAGTCTCAGTGGCCGATTTGTTAGGAAAGGTTATTTCTTGATGTTATTGGTCTTGAGGATGCAATCCCAGCGCGTGCGGCACATTTGGTAAGTGCCCTAAAACCATACCACGGGTTGACCCAAGCCTCGTGAGAGAAATTGGGTAGACGGACCACTTGGGAGCCTTCAGTGGTTGTGCTAGCACGAAGTCACAAGTTATCGTGACAAGGGTTTGAGCATGCTAGCCTTGTTCAGACTGTTGCTCACGCTAGATAAAGGGTTCTCTCCCAGAAACTGTAACTAAAGTCTGCTATGCATAGTTGAAGCATAAACCACAGGTCGGCTCTGTAGGAGTTGATGAAACACAAATGTGCCTGAACAGACGTCTGCAATGGGGATTATCTAACCGCACTAGTAGATTGGCATGCTCGGATACAAGTGGCTGCGACATTTACATATTAATGGAACTTTGATTTGTGTGAAAAGTTCCGTTTATTAACAGGCTGCGAAATTCACAGAATAAAGGTCCGAAAACAATGGCGAATTTAAAATTGAAATTGTTTAAAACAATCCCTAACGAAAAAAAAAAAAAAAAAACGTCTCCCCGAAATTACTACCAAGGGATGAAGAGTTGAGTTATACGCCCACCGAAAACGACGTCGGTTTCGGCATGGGAGGAAGCAACCGTTACGGTTCACGCGCTTTCAGTTCCTATTAGGAAAAGCCGATTCGTCAGATTCCCAGACAAGGTGGAGGTTAACCCATATGCTGCAAATGGCTGGGAAATTGAGAAAACTAAAAGATTAAAGAACAAAAATATACATATATCTTAATAACAAAAACAAAGAAAAATAACAAAAATCAACGAATTTCCCCGATGACATCAGTTCTAAAATCACTATCGATGCTGATAATAATAATAATAATTTTATTATATTTTTATGTTTATACATTCTTTTTATAGATACAAATATTTAAGTAAATGCTCTGTTTGTTAATAAACAGTATTAACAACATTTACCGGCCTGAATGTCCGAGAAATTTTCATAGAAAATATTCGTCCTCCGACAGGAATCGAACTTGTATCTTATACATAATCGTCATTTAGCCTGAGGTGCTCTTAACCGATCGAGCTAATCGAACGATCCTCTGTGGCTTTAGTATTTTTGTTTTTATTTAAAAAAAAAAAACAGTGCTCAATACAACAGTAGAGCCTAAATTATAATTATAATTATTTTTTTAAAAAAATATGATTCCTTCGCTAGATTAAATTGAATTAAAGTATCAAGCTCTGTTTCATCTTAAAATTAAATTTTGGGAATTAAACAGAGCTTGATACTTTAATTCAATTTAATTTTAATAATTATATTGAAGTTTTTGGCCCCTGTTTTTTGAAACTATTACGTAGCGAAGAAATCATATTTTTTAAAAAAGTAATTATATATATATATATATATATATATATATATATATATATATATATATAGTGTGCATTCTAGGAGGTAAATTATGTTTTGACTTCTACAGTTAGAATCGTGGTAGATTTTGAAAGTAGATTTAGTGATTGAGCTAGTGAATGAATTCGTGTTTTTAATATGGTTGCAACATAAACTTCTTTTGTTGTTACATGGTCGGGAAAATCCTGTTGTTTTTGTTCTCAGTTCCTTACGGATTACCTTGTCCCCTACTATTTTCTGTAGTTCACTGCTAACAGCAAGCAGAAATATTTAATTTCTCCTCCCGATGATGGCCATTTCGGTCGAAACTAGTCGAGGAATCTAAATGGAATAATAATAATAAAAAACGAAAGAATATTAATCTACAACCCAGTGTGTCTAATGATTTTAATTTTAAATTTTTATTTTCTTATTGTTCAAAAATATATATATATATATATATATATATATATATATATATATATATATATATATATATATATAAATGCAAATTAATTGAAACAAGCGCTTTAGTTTCCTTTCTTTCACCATGCAGTCAGTTTTAAACCCATTGAAGTTACAGGGTGAAATCAATTTCTATTTTTCCTCAGAATAGGTAGTTTGCAGTGGTGTGCCGTAATATGAATCTATTTTGGGGGCGTATGATAAAATTTGTTTGGCCTTGAAAATTATTGCATCATCCGGGATTGCATCAGATTTTCATCACGCCCAGACAATATTGTTTCGACTGTCAATTAGTTGTCTTACGGTCATTGTCTGCGATGGACGTTACTCCGAGGAAGCGTACAAAAATTGTAACGCTGCACGGACACATATATATATATTCATGAATCATTCATACAAAAAAACAAATATAGAGGTTCATGATTTAAATGGCGAGAATACATCTTCGGAAACAATATCAATAAAATACACCAACGCCATTTAATCATGAACCACTATATTTGTTTTTTTGTATGAATGATTCATGAATTTATAAATTAAATTGCACCTATAATTGAAAAATATATATATATATATATATATATATATATATATATATATATATATATATATATATATATATATATAGTACAGGTAATTAATCCGTTGGTATATAATCTGGTTGGATCCTAGAATATTAATTATTAAAGTTAATCCACAGAACTCGATTTTTTTTTATTTTAACAGAGCATATGTATTTTTTACAACAAAAATAAAAAAAATTATCTCAACATAGGTATAGTCTATTTCAAGCCATTTTGTACACGGTTATCATCAGCCTCTAAGTGTCTGTCTCGGAGCATTGTTTTAAATTTATTTTCAATGTCAATCCTCCTCTCGTAGACGCCTTGGTAATGAGAGTGGGTTTGTGTTAGCGATTTGTCGGGGCGTAATGTATCTTATCCCGTGTGGGGGTAGCGGTCTGGGGTTGGAGTTTATTTATGGCCAGGACTTAATATCAATTCCTACTATGTGGTAGCCTGGACTAGTTATTTGTGGTACAATATCAGTTCCTACTATGTGGCGTTTCTTATAAAAAGCCCCGGAGCGTCTTTTTATGGGATTCACAGTAAATAGTTTTTTTTTTGTTTTTTTTTTACTACAGGTGTCCAATATTATTAATAATATTAATAAGCGATGGGGGATTTAAACTTAGATTGTAGGTAATACTAGATCAACTAATGGAATAAATCATGCTGTCCAACACACTTACATGCGTACATATCTTCATACATACATATATGTACATTTACATGTCCATACATATATGCCATTATACGTACACATAAACCTCCACTTATATGCACATGTATTCTTATATAATTTGGAATTTATTTCTATGTCTACATTTCCTAATTAGTTCTTTCCGTTGATTTAATAGTTTGCATTGATCTTTCTATTTTATTATCCTGATTTTTTCTTCTAAACATATCTTGCACCTATCCCTAAAACTATTGGGGGGTGTTCGCAAAACCTAGAATTTTCCAATTTATTTGAGGATTCTGACCCTTTTCCTTCAATTCCCAAATTTTTTTCGAAAGGGCTTTTTGGTGTTTTAATTTTGCATTGGTGAATGAATGTCTATGTGTATTGATTCTCTCTTTAAATTCTCCTACAGAAATGCCGATGTAAATATTATGGTTTGTCGTATTTTCTTTAGGGTGGAATGGTTGCCTGGTATACTACCCTAGTGGATCTGCACTTGCCCTCTACTGGGCAGTTTTCCTTAATTCTACAATTGCAGGGGGTTTCCATGTTAGATTTTGTTTTGTTTTTTTGCCATGAAATTTACTTAAAATGTAATTGTTATGGGAATTTAAAACTTGGTACATATTATCAGTGCAGGAGTAGCTAATTTTGAGTGATTTCCTGTTAACTATCATATTTAGAGGTTTTTTGTTGTTTAGTAATTAAATTTAGAAAGTACTGTCCGATGTTGATACTTGACAATTTGCAGAAGGTGGGGGTTGAACCAAGTGATTTTCCTTTTCCTGTTTTTACACCTACATTCCACTTGTTGTGTATCGGTACATATGAATATGCATACACCTGGGTTCCCCCTCACCGTAATATGATTGGCTGGTGTCAGCCATAAATACAGACTGATGTGGAGGTACATGGAGGACGCCTATTGACGACGCCTATTGCCTACCACTACGACGAGGACCAGTCCATTACGGTTACCTGCTAGATTTTGCTACTCAGTTACAGTAGTCAACAACCACTTTGCTACATCGAACAAATATATCCCTTTGCGGGACATATCATTTACTAGTCCTGGTGCAAACGGTAATAGGTATTTGCCTTAGGATTGCATTGTGGTGGTTAGAACCGATATTAATATAGTTGGGGGGGGTCGTTCCCTTTATGGTAAGATTTAAAGGTTTTGTCATTATGGTTAAGGGTGATATTTAGGTAGTCAACTATTTTAAGGTTGGAGAAAATCTCGATCATAAACCCGAGGACTTTGAAGGCATTGATAATTTTCTTTTGTAATTTCGCTGGTAGTGGACCATTACAATTAGGTTCTATGTATCCTGTTAGACAATTTTCCTTCCCTGAATCTATCTTACATATTTATAAGTTTACCATTCGTCCAGGATTTGAAGATTACTGCAACATCTAGTCTGGTTCTCCTGATATATATTTAGAGATTCTTGATAAAACCCAAAGAAGAATCTGCAATCTTATTAGTTCTGAGATGGCATCTCGGCTTCAGTCACATTCCCACCGCCGTAATGTAGCTTCCCTGTACCATTTCTATAAATACTTTCATGGTAATTGTTCTGATGAACTTCCCTCTATGGTACCCAGACTTCATGTATTTATGAGCCGAAATGCGATTTGCATGTCGGGAACGCTAGAATCAAGCAGACGCGGAAGTTTAAATATCTGGGAATCGCCTTGACAGAGGACGGTAAGTGCGACACTGAGATCCGTAGACGTATTGGGATGGCCAAGGACACATTCCAAAAGCCGGACAGAGTATTGCGAGACAGGAGGATTTCTTTGGTATCATTTGTTTGTTTTCAGGAGACATCAGCTAAGAAAAAGCAAAAGGGTAAACGCCGTATGACATTGGTGAATCTAATCCTCATTGGGCACCCAATATTGCGAATCTTTTATTTTTCAGATTGAATGTTGTTATCACTTTCGGTGGTAACCAATAAAACAGGCTTGGAAGGAAACTCTCATCCATATTAGAAAGAGCTATAACATCTACGTAAAGAAGACTTATTGCCTGTAAAAGTAATTTTTTTTTAAAGTTTAAACCTATTACCACTGACTTTATCAGGACCTATCGGCCGGTGCTAAAATGTTACAAACAAAGATTGATTATTTTCACGGCTTATCAACCCATTGCAGATTATTTAAAGCCAGGAAATAATTTTAGAATGTATGATTTACTGTTACAAGTTCTATTAATTAACCTGGCATCTCGGCTTCAGTCACTTTCCCACCGCCGTAATGTTGCTTCCCTGTGATTTTTCTGTAAATACTTTACTGGTAATTGTTCTGATGAACTTTCCTTTATCGCACTTCTATTATGTCAGAAGTCATTGTTCCACACTGCCGCTCATTTGCTCCGAAAGAAAAAGAATTATAAATTACTAACCGGTCGCTTGCAAGATCGAAAGTGCAGTAGTTTTACTCATTATTGAGTGCAGGGCGCTCAACCAGTTATATCACTTTATTCGATAAAATACGTTCACTTCCCTCATGCAATAGTGAGCGCGGGGTGCTCAACCATACATACCTCAATCAATGTACACTTGTCGTCATTTCTCGACTTTTCTCGTCCAACAAGGCATCCTTCTTATTAAGTACCTAATCACAAACTCGCTGAGATCCGCCCAAGGAGAGTGGAAAAAATACATCTCAAAATAAATATGAAAAAATATTCCATAATTTACTTAAGTTGCAAGGGTTCGGGGAATTTTTGTTCTTAGCCCGGGTGTACGCGCTCGGGCACCCCATATTAAACCGACTTTGTGTCACAACGCAACTTCGTTGGTGTTCAAGTATGTACCAAATTACTATAAAGTAGATCTGGGGCGTTTTAATCTCAGAATTCGTGGGAGAATTAAGCTCCAATTTCGCATTTATTGATATAGATTCTATAATATAAGTTTTACTTACTTAGCTATTATGTTTCTCTAACTCTTCAAATGTTGAATGTATAACTAATTCTGATTTCTATTTTCCCATCTTTACACTATATTAATTTTATCTTATGAATTGACCCTTGTTCTGTCACCCATGAAATAAAAATAATTGTTTGTGCGGAAAGTAAGGACCTACTTACATCAAATCGTCTTTAAGTGACAGCAGAAGAATTTTCGTTGAACTTTTAAATGGTAAGCATTAATTCAATACTTAAATGTAGCGATCAATTTTGAGTTCTTCTGTAGTTTAATGATGCCTATCGTATTTACTCCTCCTTAGCTATTGTGATGATGACCAAACCAAGAGTCCTCCACGGGAGCTATCTTAAATGCCGGCCAATAGGACGGTTTTTTTAAACTAGTTTATAATAAAAAACGTGCACTGCAATTTTGAATACAAAAAGAAAATAAGAGTTACTCCCCTTGAACCATGAAAACAACGATCATGGCTAGTATAATATATTAATATAGATAATAATATTTTTAAACTAGTTTATAATAAAAACGTGCACTGCAATTTTGAATACAAAACGAAAATAAGAGTTACTCCCCTTGAACTATGAAAACAACGATCATGGCTAGTATAATATATTAATATATATCTTTAACCTCGCATAATCTGGTAACCCTGAATCTGCGCTCAACGAAAATCGTTCCCAGCGCCTAACTTTTCTCGGGCTTTTGAATGAGCTATGAATCATTGAAATCGGACCAGTGGGTGTGGAGGAGTTGCTTGGACACACACACGCACAAAGACACATACACTGTATTTTATATATAAGATTAGCGGCAAGTTCCCACTTCTGTTGCTATAACTCCTCCAGCAAACACTTTTGATGCCGTTGGTAAAAAGTAAATGGCTGTACGTCTCCTTAATCACGCACTCACACACACACACACACACACACACATGGATTTCCTTTATTGAAAGAACTTCATCGGAATAATAAAGATTTTATTGATCGAATGAGTTTTATGAATAAGAAAAGACGAGGAGAAGGTGAGAGAAAGCAATATAGCAAACGCCGTTGCAGTTTACATAGAAATGTTAAAAGCCGAGCGTCCCAGTATCTTTAACGTTTTGATGTCTGGATTTCCGGTTTCTTCTGCGGTCTACTTCAACTCGTTGTTTCTAAAATCTCTGCCTAAACTCTGAAATTTTATTCACCATTTATTTATTTTTTCCTCAATAGACATAGATAGGTTCAACAATTCACCAATGGAATTTAGAGGTTTATTCTTTGTTTCCTGTACAGAATTGTGTTTCCGGTTCCTTCTAAAGTTTTGTTTTTTTAATTCTCTTTCACCCCCAGGGCATCTGAGTGGCATTATCGCCTTACTTTGGGTGAACTGATTAAAAAAACAACAACAGAAAGTGTAGTCCTTTGTCGTATTTCATTCTTTCTTTTTTTCATACATAAGTTGGATCCCCACGCTCACTGTAAAACCATTATTGTTATCTAGGAGTTCCTAAGAAGTTACTAAGAGGTTTCAAGCGAAATTTCCATGGTGTGTCTTATTTATGCTGGTTGGGGGATTGGAGAAAATGCGTTTGTAAATAGGCTACGTTTATTTATGCTCATGAACCATGGCTTGCTTATTTACATGCATATATATTATTTACCGTATATAGGTGACTTTTTAACCTTAAAAAATCCCCCAAAATAGGGGGCCATGTTATACTCCAGGTATGAAATGTGAACCTCCTGTGGTTGCTAGAATGGGAGATATTTAACGGTAGGCGAACCCCTGCCTCACCTGCTTTTTCCGACGACGCTGAACAAAAACACAACTGGATGTGTGTCTCAACGAGCTGTTTAAAGATCGCATTTGAGAACAATAGAACGAGTGGATGGTTAGCGGGGAAAAGTCATTCAGGTTACCGTAATAGTCTACCGAAAACACAGCACCTCTACTCATAAGGTATTGTAGATTGTGGTAATTAATTGAATAATTTCTCCCCACCCTCTCCATTATTTTTCGTTAGAATTTGGATGAAAAGAAGGTATATGCTTACTGAATTTATTTAATAAAAATTCAATACATTTTAAAAATATGATTTGGGTGAGGTCATTGTGTATGGTGAATATCACCCAAAACCTACATTTTAGTTGGGGGTCGTCTTATATACCCAGTCACCTTTATGCCAGCATATGTAGTACCTATATTAAGTGAAAATATTACAATAGTTGGTCAAAAAATTGTCTTTTTTAAGTTAATGTATAAACAATGCCATTGTTTGTCATATTAAAGTAGAATACTAGTGATGTGGATAAAGGCGTTGGTTAGATCCAATGACAGGACCCAAAGAGTTTTGAGTTCAATACCTTGTTAAGGTGGTGGAGAACTTGGAGAGGGGAATTAACAGGAGATAACGGATAAATGACATCCATTAGACATGGCACGTGGAACTAGAACAGTCTACCCCAATGAGCGAAATAAAGGATTCAATTCGACATTCCAACCGGAGTGTTGTGATAAATATGGCAACAAAGATGAGGATGATAGTCCGAGCAATGTAAATAGTGAAAATCTCAATAGAACCAGTAGTTCTTCTGTTAAATGAAGTTTTGTTTTGTTTTTTTGTTTTTGTTTTTAATCATGTCACCCAATGCAAATCACTAAAACACATCGGGTTACTAAGTGTAGAAGAACAAGAAAAAAAAAATAAACGCTAGGCAACGACAGGAATTACATTAGAATTTGGGTGAAAAGAAAGTATATGCTTACTGAATTTATTTAATAAATTCAATACATTTTAAAAATATGATTTGGTGGGGTCGACTTTTACGGAGAATATAACCTGAAAGCTACATTTTAACATAAAAATTTTGGGGTCGTCTTATACGCATGGTCGCCTTGTACGCTAACATATACGATACTTTTAATTCATACATTTATTATAGTTATATGATGTATTTACTTAGTTTTATGTATTTATTGGGATGGTTTATTTGCTGTCATGTTTTGGGAATAAATAATAGTTTTAGTTTATGGTATTTTAATATAGACTTTTTTGTGGCTAGTTCAAGATATTATTTTCTCTGAGGGTCAAACTTTTCTGGGCTATTTAGTGCGCTTAACGTTTGTCCTGACAAGTCGAGCGTGTCCTGACAGGACTAAGCTTGTTCTGACTGACCAAATTTTGCGTGCTAAAGACTTGTTCTAACAAGCCAAAGCAGCTTCTGACTGGCCAAATGTTGTGCGCCCAATGCTAGCTGACTGGCCATACATCTCCTGACTAGCCTTGCATGTCCTGACTGGCCATATATCTCTTGACTGGCCTCGGATGTCCTGACTAGCTAAGCTTGTTCTGACTAACCAAATGGTATGTCCCCAAGATTTGTTCTGACAGGCTAAACTTGTCTTGACTGGCCAAATGCAATGCGCCCAATGCTTGTTTCTGACAGTCCCAACATATTCTGACTGGCCAAGCTTGTTCTGATTAACCAAAGTTTGTGCCCAAGATCATTCTGATAAGACTAGGCTTGTGCTAAGTGGCAAAATTTTGTGCACCCAATGCTTCTACTGACTTTAGGGACGTTACTTGCGAATAAAAGAAGGAAAGAAAGAATGAATGAAAGGGAAGATAGAAGTGTTTAACGTCTGGTTCAATGAATTAAAAAAGCTGTCAATTTCAATTGTTTTCATTTGTAGCAGTTTACTTCGTAAAATAACGACCAGCATTCATATTTAAGATTTTTGTAGCGATATTTTGTTTAAGGTTTTAAGCTCAAATACTTAACGATGCGTTAGGGAAATTTTTATGGATATTTTATTGTTGCAGAACGAGCAATGAGCTTACTAAATGATTAACTTAAGAATTAAGATTCAACAGAATACGAAAATGCCTGTTCTTTCTAGTAAATATAAATTTGTTTTTCTTTCAAAATACTTTCAGTTTTACTGTTTGTCTATCTTTCGTTTTTTTGTCTCAGTCACTTTCTTTCTTTCTCTCACAAATATATATATATATATATATATATATATATATATATATATATATATATTGAAACTTGACTAATGCATGGAATAATAATGCAACACAAAATGTACTTAGAACAAAAGATATTGAAACAAGAAAGTGTACACAATATTTACATATAGTCTTTTGTATATTCCTGGTAAGACCGTTCCTGGAGAATGTGTTGACTGAGTCACAGTCGGGCAGAGTCTCTGGTTGAATCTCTTGATTCCTCCCTCTCTTTCTGGTACCAACCATATTTATATGGTCGGTACTCGACTATGCAAATTAGGTGGATCCTACCACAACAATATATATGCGTGTGTGTGCAGCTGGACACTCGTATTCGAGAATACCATTCGACTATTGCTGACGCTTGCTCAGGTGCATTTGGGTTTGTTCAACACCCACATAGCCCACCTGTGATTTATACTGCAACTATGCTAAGCAGACCTTAGTTACAGTCTCTGGAGAAAAGAGCGTGTTTTCTAGCGTGATCAACTATTTGAACAAAGGCAGCACACTCAAACCCTCAGCCACGAT
Source organism: Acanthosepion pharaonis (assembly GCA_903632075.3). Taxonomy (NCBI): domain Eukaryota; kingdom Metazoa; phylum Mollusca; class Cephalopoda; order Sepiida; family Sepiidae; genus Acanthosepion; species Acanthosepion pharaonis. The sequence goes on from CAHIKZ030001259.1 coordinate 366,199, forward strand.
GACTTGTGACTTCGTGCCAGCACAGATATCGATGGACCTCAAAAGTTCCATCTACCCAATTTCACTTCCAAGGTGCCGTACGCATATATATATATATATATATATATATATATATATATATATATATATATATATATGTTTGTGTCTACATGTATATATATATATATATATATATATATATATATATATATATATATATATATATATATATATATATATATATATATATATATATATATATATATATATATGTATATATATATATATATATATATATATATATATATATATATATATATATATATATAAGATATATAGATAGATAGAGATAGATAGATAGGGCACGTGGAGGCACGGTGGAGTAATTGATAGCGGCTTGGATTGAGGAATCGCAGAGCCGAGTTCGAATTCCAGTCGAATCCATTACATTCACTTACGTGCTAATACTTTTGGGAAAAGTATGAATCCTCTTCCTCTCCCTCCAGCTATGGGTAAAATAGCAGGACAGACTGGGTTCTATAGCCTTGGATGGAGAAGGACAACTCTGAATTCAAAAACCTGCGGAGGGTCGTTTGGGAACCTTGTGGCATTCGGTGCACCAGGTCTCTGTATTCGTCCCTTCAAAAAGTGTGGATGGTCTTGCACGAGGCCTTCACCACTATAATCAAATCTCATGTGCCGGTGTCGGGCTGTCGGTTTCCTGGAAACTGATCTGCTTGACCCTCATACGTCGAATCTCGACGGGAGAGTCGATTATTACATGGCACGTATATATATATATATATATATATATATATATATATATAACCGAATGGGTACATATAGGTAGATATACGAGCGATCGATCGTATACAAATATGAATACCCTATAGTGTGAGAAAAAACAGTGCTCAATCTTAAATAACAGAGCTCTTTAATATGTATACATATGCATATACATATGAGACATTCTCTGTTTTTGTGTTAGTAATCCGAATCTTTCTTGAATTCAAGAAAAACATTCACATTATCCACATTACAACCAAAAACGTTTGTGGTACCTCTCTTCTTTTTTATATACACACTTTTCTCTCGTTGGAACCTCTATAACCTCTTTATATATATATATATATATATATATATATATATATATATATATATATATATTTTCTATGATGAGGTATTATGTACATTATTTACATTATTCGGACTACTGTCGTCATCTTTTTCGCCATATCTATCACAACGTTTCGGCCGTTGTAGGGTTCGGTTCGACATTCCAACCACCTGAAGAAGGCCGGAGCGTACAACGGCCGAAACGTTCTGATAGATATGGCGAAAAAGATGAGGACAATAGTCCGAATAATGTAAATAATATATATATATATATATATATATATATATATATATATATATATACGTTATTTTAATGGATAACACTTTATTTTATTTCTGAATTACATCTATCGGCCTACGTCCTGGAAAATTCTCTTCTCTTATTTCCACTAAAGTCTTTCTGCTAAAATATTAAGTAATGTTTGTTTCAAATGACATTAAGTATACTTTAAATTTTCTAATTTTCCTAAAATAACTTTTGCAAAAAGTATAATTGAATTTTACAAGATTTTTAAACGGAAAATTTCAATTTTGTTTACAAAGTTGTCAAAAGTAGCTGACATGATCGGTTTTATGTATATTTTGCTAACTCAAAAAAAAAACAAGATTTTTAACTAAAGTTTCGGGTGTATAGAAAGGATTAAAAAAAAATAAATATTTAAAAACAACTTTGATGTCTCCTCTTAATAATAACATAAACATTTAGACGATAAAAAAATTGTTTAATCAAGTTTGGGGCCTTTTTTTCATCAGGGTATGCTCTTTTTTTAGCGAAGTATTGAACATACCTACGTTTGGAGTAATAAAAATGTCGGAGTAAAAATAAATCCATTATTTCTTTATGGGGGAAGTGTGACCGCTATCGGGGAAAGTTTGTTTATAAATATAGAGCGTGTGAACATAAAAATTGATTATCAGTTTCACACCTCAGGTGATCATCAGACCATTAATATATCTATATCTTTCTTTTCGCTCAATATTATTTCTCAGCATACATCACACACCCTCTCCCTTCAACTATATCATTCTCACTATTTTTCTATCCCTCTCTCTTACTCTCCCTCTTGTTCTCTCTTTCTATTTCTCTTCCTCTCTCTCTCTCTCTCTCTCGATATATATATATATATATATATATATATATATATATATATATAAAGTTTTTTTTACGATTTACTCGTTTATATTTCTCTTTTGTTTTTTTCTCTCCCTCATCCTCTCTCTAAATATATACCGTTCTCTCTTTCTTTCTCCCCTCTCTCTAAATATATATCTTTCTCTCTCCTCTCTCTCTCTAAATATATATCTTTCACTTTCTTTCTCTCTACCTCTATCTTTTTCCCCTCTCTCTCTCTCTCTCTCTCTGTCTTTCGTTCCCTCTATTTCTCGCTTCCTTCCTCTATTACTTTCTCTCTCTCTCCCTCCCTCCCTCTCTCTCCCTCTCTCTCTCTCTCTCTCTCCGTCTTTCGTTCCCTCTATTTCTCGCTTCCTTCCTCTATTACTTTCTCTCTCTCTCCCTCCCTCTATCTCCCCTCTCTCTCTCTCTCTCTCTCTCTCTCTCTCTCTCTCTCTCTCTCTCTATATATATATATATAAGTAAAATTATTTTTTAGGATTTACTCATGTCTATCTTCCTCTTTTGGTCCCGGCTTTAGTCTTTCTGTGCACCACACCACCCGACGTTGCCGGGTGTCGGGCCGTGCCATACTGTCTCCGTTTTTATCACCGTCCTCCTCTTGCCCGAGGCACCGTGACGCCGAGGCAAAGACTCCTTCCCACGCTAGCTACAGACACACTGCAAAATATCGATTTATGGTCGCTTTTTAAAAACAGAAAAAATACGCACACACATAACAATGTCTATCATATTCACTCATCTTTTCTCTCTGTTGCTGCAACATTTATTTCTCTCGCTTTCTAGATCCACATACGAAGCTATGTAGGTGTGCACACATATACACACACACTCATATATATATATATATATATATATATATATATATATATATATATATATATAATCCTTTGATTATGTCGAGAATCTCGAGAAGTTACAAATAATGAATATCAGGTAAAACTCCTCGTAGTTAAAATTTTCTTTTCTTTCCTTTTTTTTTTTTTTTTAAATCAATTTATTTCCTGTGTTTGGATCATAAACCAATCTGAAGGTGCAGTGTAAAGCAAATGCGAAATAAATTTTAGCTTATAACTTAAAAATTCAAAGGTAAGGTTTTTCTTTGGAATTTTTCTTCATATATATATATATATATATATATATATATAAGTGTGTGTGTGTGTGTGTGTGTTTGTTTGTGGCAGAAAGAGACAAAGATATATAGATAGATAGATAGATAGATAGATAATGACCAGAATGATATATATATATATATATATATATATATATATATATATAGTGTAACCGGATATAAGAGAAAACCGGATATAAGAGAGATTTTCTCTGGTCCCAAATTAGAGCCTGTGTTAATGTATATAAAATAGACCAAACCCGGATATAAGAGAAACCCGGATATAAGAGACTTCTTCTCCGATTCCGACTGAGAAGTTCCCATGTCGCATCATCTCTCGAAACAGCGAAGTCAATTGGCCATAACCGATCGTGCGACTTGACGCCTTTAGATTTCATCCTTTGGGAATCATTTCAAAAGTAAGGTCTTTGTCAACAAGCCAACAACATTTCAACAGCTGAAGGATGAGATAATAAGGCATATTGGTGAGATCGAGGCGCAACTATGCAGAAACGTCATCAAAACATTTGACCATCGAGTGAAGGTGTGCCACCGAAGATTTGGCGGACATTTGGGTGATATTATTTTTCACACATAATTGTCATGACTTAAATAACAGGATCCAATAGAGAAATAAATAAATTTCCACCAATAACACTGATTTATTTACTGCTGACTTTGATCCGTCTTAACGAAACACCCTTTATAATTGTAACATTTTATCATTATTGTTGCACCGGCCTCTAACACAAGGGAATTACACCGGTTCTCACTATATATAGTGCCAGTAATACCTACCCGGTGTAAGCAGCGACAGTACTACAACTGCCTAGCTGAGTAGTACCCGTTTCCTACCTTTGTATCTGTGATGTTAAATACACTTGTTCTTTAAACCAACTTCGACTTGATTTTCTCATTTTTACTATTGTGCCATGACACAACAATTATCATAATACTATTTCTTTCCAATCTAATATCTGCATAAAGATGATTCTATTATTTTTTATGCTGGCTAGAAAAAGCATATACCCTACACATCGCTATGCCTATGTGATAAGGTTAAACCTTATACTAATAGGGTATGATCAGACTTATGCTTAGCCACAACTTAATAGATAACCTCATTCTTGTTCGATTCCAGATATTGACAAGGGCATTCTGTAATCCAGTACAACCTGTTACTACAGGAGGCCTCGCAAAAAATCATTGTTAAAAAAAAACGGAAATTATTTATGACTCAGCCTAATACAACTTTTCACTGTCAGGCGTAGATAGAACCTTTTACTGACAGGGGTAGATGGAAACTTCTACCGCCTAGCGTAGATGGAAACTTTTACTGCCAGGGGTAGATGCAACCTTCTACTGCTAAGAGTAGATCGAACCTTTTACTGACGGGAGTAGGTGAAGACTTTTACTGCCAGGGGCAAATGGAGCTCCATAGCTGTAGTTTTGGCAGTTCATCCTTGAGAAGAAAAACTTTAATGAAACCAGAAGTAAGCCGTGTAAATCTACTACCATTGGAAGAATGCGGGATGGCAGTCAGGTGTAGACGGCATGACATGCTAAACAATGTATTTGGTTTCACACACTCTTGCAGGGAATAATACGCAGGAAATCATCGAATGGCAAACCGTTGATGAGTACTCAAACAGTAAAGACAAACATGACTATCACGAATAGTCATAAGTAAAAAACAATCCACACCATCTTACCCGAGAATTAACAAAGATATTAAAAACAGCATAGTCTACTATAGGGCAAAACATAGAAAACAAGGAAAATCAGCAAGTTAGAGGTTAAACAAAAACGGAAATTATTTATGACTCAGATTTATATATATATATATATATGTGTGTGTGTGTGTGTGTGTGTGTGTGAAACAGACTGTTGCGACGCAGTTTTTGGACTCGGTTCATATATATATATATATATATATATATATATATATATATATATATATATATATATATATATAAAGTAATCCTAAAGAGCCAGGCAAACCTAACAGGGTTTCACCTAAACGGATCTTCAGGGTAAAGATGTCCCTGGTGGGTGGGAGTCTTTGGACTTGGAGCTTAAACACTTGTTTAACGATTGTTTTCGCCTTGTTTTAATGTTCTCGGTTCTTTCTTTTTTATTCCCCATTTTTCCTCGGGTACCGATTTGTTCTACTGCAAGTTGAGCTATCCGAGGTTTTTCCAAACAGCCAGAGACATGCAAATGTGATTTGATTATAGTGGTGAAGGCTTTGTGCAGAACCAACCACACTTTTTTGAAGGGCAGAATTCAGAGACTTGGTGCACACAAACGACCCTCTGCAGCTTTTGAATTCAAACTTGTCCTTCTTCTCCTAGACAAGTTGCCATCCAAAGTTATAGAAATATATTTTATATCTATCTATCTATCTATCTATCTATCTATCTATATATATATATATATATATATATATATATATATATATATATACTGTGTGTGTGAAATATACTGTTACCACTCAGGTTTGAGTTCGGTTTATATATATATATATATATATATATATATATATATATATATATAAACTGGTTTGGTTTGGTTTGTTTAACGGCATATCAACCTGAATTGGTTATTTTAGGATAGATTCGTATCAATAGAATATGTATTCTTTGGTTTAGATTGGTTTGGTTTATTTTCTTCTACGGCACACCAACCTCAATGGGCCTCCAAAAAATTTTATCGCTGTTAATATTTTGTTTTGTCAAAAATCTGTTTCTGGTAATATATTTCCTTCAAAATTCTATTGCTGGTAATGATTTTTTTTCAAAAAGTATTGCTGGTAATAGTTAACTATTTGGCCGTTAGCTGGGACCCTGACAAGTGCTACCACCCCGGGTCAGGGTGGACCTGGGAACACCAGCAATTAAGAGGTGGTACCACGCTCCCCAAAACCTCTTGATCAGAGGCCTTGTTGCTGAACGTAGTTTAACGTCTTACCCAGGACGCGGATATCGCGGATATAGTTTAACGTCGTATCCAGGACGAATATATAAACTGAGGTCAAAACTGAATAGCAACAGTTAGTTTCGTACATACACACATCATTGTTAAACAAAAACGGAAATTATTAATGACTCAACCTATCATATATATATATATATATATATATATATATATATATATATATATATATATATACAGGTAATAGATATATATATATATATATATATATATATATATATATATATATATATATATATATATATATATATATATATATATATAGATATAGATATAGATATATACTTCGGGTAACAGATCAGGTAGATTCTAGTAATATCAAATATTAAAACTGATCCATAAAGAGAGCTCAATGTATTTATTATAACAGAGCATATATATCGGACAGCAAAAAATCCAAAATTACCTCATGTGGGTATAGCCTATTTCAAACCGACTTAACCTTGCACCAGTCGTCTTCAACCCCGAACTGAATTCATCTCAGAATCAGGGATTTGGAATTCAAATTAGATAGCATTCGAGAAAAGAGACAAAACTGCCTAAAATGATGCCTTAATCCGATAAAGAGCCTGAGTTGTTCGTAAGGGGAGGGCTTCAGGTATCTCTCTAAAGGGAAATAGTTAGCTGGAACCGACCCCGATATATATATATATATATATATATATATATATAAAGAAAGAACAGTAAGATATATAATCCGGTGTTCTTATACATATTTTTATTTTTACAAAATAGTGCTCAATGTAAATTTATAGAGCATTAATATTATAAATTAACTGATTTAAAATATGTTTTTTTTTCGCTACACAGTTCCAACCATCTTTCAAAAATAAAAGCTAAACGCTTCGAATTTAATTTTGTAATTAAATTAAAGACATTAGTTCCATTTCATCCTCAAGCGAATTTTTAAAATTACTGGGTTTTAAAGGCACTGCAAAAATTCATAATTCACGTTTGCAAGGATACAGAGAAATCCATTCATCCAGACAAGGGGTGGTTGCGTGTTCATTATCGCTGTAAAGAAAAAAAAATTGTACACTAATACAAATTATTGAAAATTATCACCAATCAATATCTAAAGAACTGTTCATGAATGCGTTGCCACCCAGTACACGGATATTACAGAAGAAGAAAAGAACATTATTGTAAATGCGAAAAAATCGGTACTGATACTTAAATGTGAGGAATCGATAAAGAATTCATATGACCACTTTGACATCACAATGGGATCACTAGACTCAGCTGAGTCTTCTGATCTCATGAGGTCTTTTTATATTATACAACCTTACAGCGCACCGTGATATTAATATAACTGACATTGGTTTGTACAGAGACGATGGTCTTATGGTTATTAGAAACTCAACTAACTTCAAAATAGATAAATTTTAGAAAGGTATTATATAAAGAATTTAAAAGCATGGGCTTAAAAATTACGGTTAGCACTAAATTAAAATAAGTTAACTTCTTAGATATAACATTAGATCTAAATAAAAATACATACACACCTTATAAAAAAAAAACCAACACCGATCCTTTATATATACACCCTAAATCAAATCACCTCCAATCTATAATTAAACATATACCGTTATCTATCCGAAAAAGAATAAGTACAAATTCAGCAAATGAGAAAATTTTCGATGAGCATATCAATTCTTATAATAAAGCTCTAAAAGATAGCGGTTACAAAAACCCAAAACTAACTTATATTAAAAATGAAAATGGAAAGCATAGAAAAAACAGAAGTAGTAAAATAATTTGGTATACGCCCCCATACAACTAAATGGTAAAGAACAAATTAGGACAAAAATTCCTTGCATTAATAGTCAAGCATTTCCTAGTGAAAGTAAACTAAGTACTATTTTCAATAAAAATACATTAGAATTGAGTTACAGATGTACGGAAAACTTAGAAAAAAATATTAAGAAACATAATGCTAATATCGTAAATAAACACTTATACCAAAACCAAAAAATTTAGACAATAGAAAAATAAAAATAAAAACTGAGGAGGATAAACAAAAATTATGTAACTGTAGAAACCCTCATAATTGCCCTCTACAAAATAAATGTCGCACAGAATCATTAGTCTATCAATGCAATATCTCTTCGATTGAAAATCCTGAAAACATAAAAATATATAAAGGTTGCACTAGCCATGAGTTCAAAAAAAGATTCAACCAACATCAAAGTTCATTTAGGATAAATAAATATAAAAATCAAACATCTCTCTCGAAGTACTTCTGGCTCCTAAAAGAATCAAATAAAATACCTACAGTAAAAAGGAAGTTAATAAGAAAAGCTAGAATATGTAGGTCATTAAATGACCCATGTCCTTTGTGCATACATGAGAAACTATATATTACTAAGTTTATAAAAAATAAAAATTTACTGAATCAGAGAAATGAAATAGCTATTTTATGCCGTCATTGTCAAAAAAATTTTAAAATAAAATTAAAAAATGCGACCTGGTAATATGCATACTTATATTTAATGTGAAAAAAATAATTTTATATACTGTAAGTAATTCTATTACATTTACTTGTTTTATAAATAAAAAAATATAGTCTATTAAAATTAACAGTGAAAATATTTTAAAGTTGTATTTAAAATTCTAGTTAAAACGAATTCTAACCTAAACATCTTTTAACATTGTAGTTAAATAAAACGTATTCTAACCTAAATATCTCTCTCAAAGTACTACCGGCATTTAAATGAATCCAATAAAACACCTACCGTAAAATGAAATTAAGATGAAAAGCTAGAAGATGTAGGCCATTAAATGACCCATGTCCTTTGTACATACATGAGAAACTATATAATACTAAGTTTATAAAAAATAAAAGTTTACTAAATCAAAGAACTGAATTAGCTATTTTTGCCGTCATTTTCATAACTTTTACTTAAATAATATTTAAATATAAAATTTTAAAAATTGAGACCTGGTAATATGCATACTTATACTTGATATGGAAAAATATTTTTACTTACTTTTAATTGTTAAAAATCGCTTATTTTCGGCATATTTAAATTTTTACTTTTAATTGTTAAAAATCGCTTATTTTAGCCATATTTACAATTTTATTTATAATTGTTAAAAATCGCTTATTTTAGCTACATTTACAATTTTATTTTGAATTGTTAAAAATCGTTTATTTTAGCCATATTTACTCTCAGCACAGTGAAATGCTAATCAGGTCCAGATGTAATTAGCATTGCACTAACATATCTTAATTTTTGCACTGTTCCGTTAACAGTGGATTAAAATCCAATAATGGAAGAATTAAAAGTGTATTTATGTACCATAATGTTCGTCGCTATGGAGACATGTACATGAATTTGTTGTGGTAATTATCAAAGAGTTCTAATTGACCGGTAAGTAAAAAATTGGTTTCCTCCAACAAAAATTGGTTTCATCCCACAAAAATTGATTTCATCCCACAAAAATTGTTATCCTCCCACAAAAATTGGTTTCATCCCACAAAAATTGGTATCCTCCCACAAAAATTCGTATCCTCCCGCCAAAATTGGTTTCATCCCACAAAAATTGGTATCCTCCCACAAAAATTGGTTTCATTCCACAAAAATTGGTATCCTCCAGATTTGAAGGCTGGAAAAAATTCGTATCCTCCCGCCAAAATTGGTTTCATCCCACAAAAATTGGTATCCTCCCACAAAAATTGGTTTCATCTCACAAAAATTGGTATCCTCCCACAAAAATTCGTATCCTCCCGCCAAAATTGGTTTCATCCCACAAAAATTGATTTCATCCCACAAAAATTGGTATCCTCCCACAAAAATACCCTCTCTGCAACGATGCAAGTTCTCCCCTATTTTAATCATTAGCTAGGGAATGACATATATTCATCAGTTTTCTTTAAATAAAAAAGTAGACTAGGATCTGTAAGCTTGTGTGGTAGTCAGATTAGAAGAAAAAACTTTGGAAAAGCCAACGGGTAAGTACACTATTACCATTCTCCATAAGTCATGGTAATTCACAGATAATGAAAAAAAGGAAACTATTGCCGACCATGGCCGCCTATATGATAAAGATACATGGCATAAATGGAGTATATCTCTGGGAAGCAATACAAACTACAAATAATGCTAAAGTTGAAACAATAGGAAGGTCAACAGAATCAATGATTAGAGTTATCCCGAAGCTCATATTAAAATATAAAGTATTATTATACAGGAATATTAGGCAGCATATATTTTATATATAAAGAAATAATCGTACATGGAATCAATCAGCAATATTAATGCGATTAATGGCGAAATCACTTCGCTAGGACATAATGTATGCATTAAAATACTGTTAATCCATTTTAAATGATATGATCCTCATTTATAAAACTATTGTCAAATGTATCTAGTGTATATTTTTTAAGTTAAGCAAGTACTTTCGAAGATCCATGTCTTAATCATCAGGCCGTATTTTTTTTTCCTTTACAGTTAAAACTTGAAGACGAAATAATTGTTTGTAGACCGAAAGATGTTTTTTTTTAAGAATGTGCGATTTCTCGGAACGTGCGAGTCGCAACGCTAAAGTTCAAAATTTCAAGTGAGAATTTTTATATGACTTTTGTAATACGGTATCCACGAATTCTTTTTTTACAAATGTTTTTCAGTTAACATGACAGGAAATAAGTAAATAGTTCAATTAATATAGTGATATGTCTTAGTTTTTTTTTCTCAGGAATTTCATACTGCGGGATCAATTGTTTTTTTAATAAACATATAATATTAGGCAGCACATATTTTATATATAAAGAAATAATCATACATGGAATCAATCAGCAATATTAATGCGATTAATGGCGAAATCACTTCGCTAGGACATAATGTATGCATTAAAATACTGTTAATCCATTTTAAATGATGTGATTCTCATTTATAAAACTGTTGTCAGATGTTTCTAGTGTATATTTTTTTAAGTTAAGCTAGTTTCCTCTAAAGTTAAAACTTGAGGACGAAATAATTGTTTGTAGACCGAAAGATGTTTTTTAAGAATGTGCTATTTATTGACAACCGAAAAACATTACAGCCTGTGGATGGAGACATGGTCTTCGAAAGTACTCGCTTAACTTAAAAAATATACACTAGAAACATCTGACAACAGTTTTATAAATGAGGATCACATCATTCAATGGATTAACTGCATTTTAATACATACATTATGTTGTACTAACTGAAGTGATTTCGCCATTAATCGCATTAATATTGCTGATTGATTCTATGTATGATTATTTCTTTTATTTATATATATATATATATATATATATATATATATATATATATATATATATATAATATTAGTGGTAAATATACATACATATGCAAAATATATAAATACCCATACATGTATATTTTTGAATAAAAAATTCCAAGAGGAAGAATCCAGGTATATATATATATATATATATATATATATATATATATATATATATATATATATATATAGTACAGGTTATTCTACAAGATATTGTGTTCATCAAATGCATGTTTCGTTGGCGCGTATCTCTAGTATTTATTTATTTAGGATTTTTTTAAGCATATCTCCACAAGCAAGGCGCGAGTGCCACTAGCATGCAAGAGGTTACAGAGAGTAAGAACAAGAGTAAAGAGGGAGTTTTTGAGGAAAGGATAAAGAGAAGGACAGGGATCACGATCAAGCCATCAGAAGATATCGATTGACATTACATTTGAATATTTGAAGATTATAGCTATCACTAAAGCAAGTAAGAGGAAGGGAGCTCCATTGTCGGGAAGTGCGAGAGAAGAAGCTGTTGGAGTAGAAGAGGCGGTTACATTTAACTGTTTCGACAATGAAAGGGTGGGACCTAGATGACAACCTAGTAGCACGCTTAAAGTCATTCAGTTTAGGAACCAATGAAAGTAGCTCGTCAGAGCAATTGCCATGAAAATATTTGTAGAAAAGACAGAGAGAAGCCACAGCATGTCTGTGATAAAGTGACTGTAGATGAGATGCCAGATCAGGACCTATAACATTGCATATCCGTCTCTGGATTTTGTCGGGGACCTCGAGATGAACAGCGGGGGCAGCAGACCATATATGGCAACAGTATTCAATGCTAGGACGGATGGTTGATTTGTAGATTTGAAGGGAAGACTCAGGCGAGAAAAACCTTCTGACGCGACACAGAGAACCAACTTTCCTACCGGTAGATGAAGCTATTGATTCAATGTAGTCGTTCTAGCTAAAGACAGTGGAAAGCATGAGACCAAGCAGGCGCAGAGATGCGTTTGTGGAGTTGGGCTTCAGCTATCCTGATGGGAGGCAGGGAGGGTTATCTATAAGTGGGTAAATGAGAGCAGTTTCGTTTTGGAGGCATTAAAGTTCACAAGCCATTTCTTGCCCCAGTCAACCATAGATTGGAGGTCCTTTTCAAGACCAACGGCCAGGTTAGTTTTGTCACTGATACCGGGTTTACTATTGAGGCAGGAGTAAATAGTAGTTTCGTCCGCGTAGATGCCTACTTGGGAATTGATGACATCGGGGAGATCGTTGATGAAAATCAGAAATTGTAGGACCCAGGATAGAGACTTGGGGAACACCGGCGTCCGTATGAAAAGAACTGGAGGAGAACACGTTTGTAGATTTGAAGGCTGGAAAAAAAAACCTTTTGGGGTGACACAGTGAATCAACTTTCCCTGCAGTAGATGTAGCAATTGATTCAATGTAGTTGTTCCATCCCCAGGAGAGTGGAAAGCGTAACACCAAGCAGGCGCAGAGAGACGCTCTCGTGGAGTTGAACATCAGCTGTCCTGATGCATAAAAAATGATGCTGCACTTTGTTTTCATCACAAATGAATTATAAAAACTGGCTAACACAATTTTTGTGACTACGTTTTCTGAGTTGTATTTAACCAATTTAATTTCAAAGTTGAGATTGCGAAATCAGACAGATGCCACAGTTGAGATATCTGGGAAGTATTTTAACAGTGGACAGAAAGTGCAACAGGGAAATTTGAAGGTGCATTGGGATAACGAAAGATGTTTTCGAAAAGCTAAGCAAAGTATTAAGAAACAGGAAAATACCGTTAGAAACAAAAGCCAGTGCTACTCGAATTACACATTTCATGCTCTCAGGATCAGTGCTTTTTATGCAGAGAGCATATATGATCATATGGGAAGGGAAATGGACGAACAGAAATCCCCGTGGAATCAACTTAACATAATAGACAGAAAACAATGCTTAAAAAAAAATAAGATGAGGGAAATAATCAAAACGAATAAACAGGTCGAGTAAACTCTCCCCAAAAAAATTTAGAAATCAACAAGAGGGATATTTGTCTTTTATTTAAAAAAAATAACATTAGTTTAAAAGTTACTGCGCAGTGGATGATATCTTTCATAAATATTTACACTATTTATATTGTTTGGACTGTTGTCCTCATCTTTATTGCCATATTCACCTTCAACTTCTGTCTATATTTCTGAGATAAGGTACTGTGAGTATTTACACCATTTACATTGTTTAGACTGTTGTCCTCATCTTTATTGCCATATTCACCTTCACTATCTCTCTATTTCTGAGATGAGGTATTGTAACTATTTACACTATTTACATTGTTCGGACTGTTGTCCTCATCTTTATTGCCATATTCACCTTCAACTTCTGTCTATATTTCTGAGATGAGGTATTGTAATTATTTACACTATTTACATTGTTTGGACTGTTGTCCTCATCTTTATTTCCATATTCACCTTCAACTTCTGTCTATATTTCTGAGATGAGGTATTGTAATTACTTACATTATTTACATTGTTTGGACTGTTGTCCTCATCTTTATTTCCATATTCACCTTCAACATCTGTCTATATTTCTGAGATGAGGTATTGTAATTATTTACACTATTTACATTGTTTGGACTGTTGTCCTCATCTTTATTTCCATATTCACCTTCAACATCTGTCTATATTTCTGAGATGAGGTATTGTAATTATTTACATTATTTACATTGTTCGGACTGTTGTCCTCATCTTTATTGCCATATTCACCTTCAACTTCTGTCTATATTTCAGAGATGAGGTATGACTGTCCTATCTTTATTACTTAATTATTTACATTGTTTGGAATGTTGTCCTCATCTTTATTGCCATATTCACCTTCAACATCTGTCTATATTTCTGAGATGAGGTATTGTAATTATTTACACTATTTACATTGTTTGGACTGTTGTCCATTGTTTGGACTGTTGTCCTCATCTTTATTTCCATATTCACCTTCAACATCTGTCTATATTTCTGAGATGAGGTATTGTAATTATTTACATTATTTACATTGTTTGGACTGTTGTCCTCATCTTTATTTCCATATTCACCTTCAACTTCTGTCTATATTTCTGAGATGAGGTATTGTAATTACTTACATTATTTACATTGTTTGGACTGTTGTCCTCATCTTTATTGCCATATTCACCTTCAACATCTGTCTATATTTCTGAGATGAGGTATTGTAATTACTTACATTATTTACATTGTTTGGACTGTTGTCCTCATCTTTATTGCCATATTCACCTTCAACTTCTGTCTATATTTCTGAGATGAGGTATTGTAATTACTTACATTATTTACATTGTTTAGACTGTTGTCCTCATCTTTATTGCCATATTCACCTTCACTATCTGTCTATATTTCTGAGATGAGGTATTGTAATTATTTACACTATTTACATTGTTTGGACTGTTGTCCTCATCTTTATTGCCATATTCACCTTCAACATCTGTCTATATTTCTGAGATGAGGTATTGTAATTATTTACATTATTTACATTGTTCGGACTGTTGTCCTCATCTTTATTGCCATATTCACCTTCAACTTCTGTCTATATTTCAGAGATGAGGTATTGTAATTATTTACATTGTTCGGAATGTTGTCCTCATCTTTATTGCCATATTCACCTTCAACATCTGTCTATATTTCTGAGATGAGGTATTGTAATTATTTACACTATTTACATTATTCGGACTGTTGTCCTCATCTTTATTGCCATATTCACCTTCAACTTCTGTCTATATTTCTGAGATGAGGTATTGGAATTATTTACACTATTTACATTGTTCGAACTGTTGTCCTCATCTTTATTGCCATATTCACCTTCAACTTCTGTCTATATTTCTGAGATGAGGTATTGGAATTATTTACATTATTTACATTGTTCGCACTGTTGCCCTGATCTTTATTGCCATATTCACCTTCAACTTTAGTCCTGGGTATGACGATCAACTACATCTGGCAACAAGATCCCTGATCGGGAGATTGAAAGTTTTGAGGATTTCGCCTCATCAATTTGATTGCCGTTGTTACCAGATGCACCCTGAACCGGGGTTGTAGCACCTGTTAGGATTCCAGTTAAGCTTCTTGCTCCCTCTTTGTAGGCCCTTACAACAACTTCATTTAATAATCCTCTACCTTGAGCGGCTCTTTGTGGCAGCACCTGTTAGGGTCCCAGCTACAGACAAATAATGAACCCCCGAACAAAGAAACAAAATATATGAAAATATAAAAATACTTTTTTTAAAGTAAAAATAATACAAAAAATACATATTCATAGTAAAATTACCATCAATAAAATTTGAAAGCTAAATGACCAGCTATACATTTTATAGTAGAATTGCCAACAATACATTTTCAGTAAAATTACCAAAGGTACATTTTTAGCAAAATTACCAACACTATATTTTCAGCAAAATTACCAACAATACAATTTTAGCAAAATTACTAACACTATATTTTCAGCAAAATTACCAACAATACAATTGTAGCAAAATTACCAACAATACATTTTTAGCAAAATTACCAACAATACATTTTCAATAAAATTACCAACACTACATTTTTAGCAAAATTACCAACAATATATTTTCAATAAAATTACCAACAATATATTTTCAATAAAATTACCAACAATACAATTTTAGCAAAATTACCAGCAATACATTTCCTCTGTAATTGAAGGTATTGCATTCAAAATATTTAGATCTCGGCATTAAATAAGCCTTAGATGCTGCTAAACAAAAAAATAAAATAAAACAGCTTTCCTCACAGACAGAAAGGAGACTTGTGGCAATAGAAATATGCTTCGACGGAGGAATACTGAGAATAACAAGGACGGAACAACTGAAGATTTATGAAAAATATTTGAAATTTCTCGGGCACATAAGGAAAGAATGCTTGGAGAATTTGACACTTACAAGAAGACATAGTGAAGGCAAGTGAGACAGTGGAGCAATGGCGTGCTTATGTAAACAGATAGCAGAAAATGAACTGGGAGGGTTATGAAGAAGCCTGCATTGCCTAAAAACAATAGAAGACTATGAAGAATCTTGTTCACCCAAAAAAAAAGAAATAATTTTTTTTTTTTTTGGGTTTTCTGTGACTGGTTCCCTTTCTAATGTCCATTGTCCTCTTTTTTTGTTTTTCACTTCCCGCTTTTTTTAAAAAAAAAAAATTCTGGTGGTAGCGGTGATGGCGCCTTTTGCCTTATCATCCAGCCTCATGACGTCAGCATGTTTTTCCCTGTTTTGCCCCCAGCACTAATGGCGCCCGTCTCTTGACCAAGAAAATGACCGACACGATGTGTACGAGATAGCCAGCCAACGATGATACCATGACGCCAACAATGACTGGTCTGGACAATGTCTACTTATGCACTGAGCTGGCCGGCTGGCGAATTCCAGAATCGGAAGTCAGTGCTTTTGATCTGTCTTAGTGGAATATCTAATGACAATGTGAGATAGACGCCGGCTCAGGGAAGAGGAGGTAAAAACAAAAAAACAACAAAAAAAAAAAAAAAACGTTGCCTGGTCATAACTGTGTTTATTATTTTCTGTGTTTGTGGGACGCGTGCCATTTGAGGGAGTTTGTGAAAGCCACCATCTCCAACTTTACTTAACCTGAAATACGTTTTCTTAATCACTTACCAACATCACCCTAAAATGCCCAACAACACACGATAGCTTGTAAAGGCACAAGAGGAAAAAATACTTTATCAATAAACTTTATCATCAACCAGTCGTTTTTTTCATTCGGTTCTCCCAAAGCAAGGCGTTAATGCCACTAAGATGCAAGAGCAGTGAAAGATAATGAGATGACTTTAGATTAGAAAGAGCCAGAAAACCAATCCTTTAATAAAGTTAACACAATAATGGCCGGTACACGTTTTCCGATTTTCCTAGGGTTGTTAGCCAATCCCTACTGCAGACGCTAGCCCAGGCACAGTTATATTAACACCTACAGAGCCCGTCTGTGGTTTATACTGCAACTATGAGGGCGACTTCAGTTACAGTTTCTGGACGTGGTCAACCGTTTGAACAACACCAGTACACTCAAACTCTCGGTCACGATGACTTGTGACTTCGTGTCAGCACAAATATTTTTACCAAGATTTTCTAAAAAAAAAAATTTCAAAAATAATTTCATCCCTTTGTGAATAAATCCTGAAAGTTTCATTAAAATTGGAGAATTATTTGATTTTTGCAAGAATTTCCAGATTTTTCGCCGAAAAAAGGCACTTAAACTGTAATCGTACAAAAATGGCTTGTTAGCTACTTGTCATGAATCTTCTTTGGTATGCGATCTAAACTCTTGTCTTTTATTTACCATTTTTAACTGATGTTCATGCTGGTTATCGCTAGAATATTGTCAATAGAACATTTGTTAATATTTTAAATACATTTTCTCCATGCTATATTTTTGTGACGTAAGGTAGTTAATAATTAAGTATAACTCAAGACTTCAATATTAAAATAAAACAGTATTTAATTACAACCGCAAATAAATACTTAACAAGAACAAAGATGTAAAAGTTAACCAAAGATAATTAACCATTTCAGTGAATACTTTGTTAGTAGCGCGGCTCGGATTAACGCCCGGTTAATCCTAAATCCTAAATCCAAACCCAAAATCATAGACGCACAATAATTCACACTAATTCGACTGGATAGTTCCACTTAATAATCACTGAAGTCAGTAGCCTGACACCGCTATTTACATAGCTGGCGGAAAACATATTTATAAGTCCAGAATGTCACACTCGAACCTCTGTAGTTACTCATTTTCTCCCTATATACACACACACACATATATATATATATATATATATATATATATATATATATATATATATATATATATATATATATATATATATATGACGTCAATCACTACGAAATGGACAAAGTCCGACAATTATTTTGATATATTTTATTGCCATACGTTATTTATATATACACAGATATTTAAGTAAATGCTCTATTTATAATAAACAGTATTACCAACATTTACCAGCCTGAACGCCAATGAAATTTCATGGAAAATATGCGTCCTCCGAGAGGAATCGAACCTGTATCCTACACGGAACCGTTATATAGACTGATATGATAAGGCTAAAATTTCTAGGACCACAGGCCGATAAATGTTGTTAATACTGTTTATTATAAACAGAGCACTTACTTAAATATTTGTATATATATAGATAGGTAGATAGAGATCATTAAAATTTGTACGGTGTAGATATTTTAACCGATGTACTTTATCGCTAGAATATTGACAATAGAAAATTTGTTAACACTTTATTTACATTTTTTTCATGTTATATGCGCGTTATATGTTTTACTATTTAGATATCATTCCAAAATAAAATTTTATACGATGTAAACATTTTTCCTTTTAGATAACAAGTCAAATTAACACCAACAAATTTTTCGCCCATTATTCGATTTTCGTAGAATCAGTTTTAATTTTTCATTTTTTTTTCGATTTTAGTTAATGTCCAACGGAAAGAGATGACAAATCTAAAATTTATTCATTTCATTAAATGTTCTTGAAAAAATTCGCATATTTATTGGGACAGAAAGATTTCTGTGCCGTTTCGTACTAACCGACAATTTACTTCATTTCCACGTATTCCCTTAGAAAACTGTATATTGCAGAACCTGGCAGGCAATAATAAAGTGTAACCATGTTATTTAGCGTTGGTTTCTAAGCGAAAGGAATGATTGCAATAAACGTTCCCGCAAAATGTTTAGACAATTCGAAAAGATGCATGCTGGGATTTCTTTCTAACCAATAAGTCTCCTCCTCAGTCTAATCTGCTATATTTTTGTTCTTTCTTGTCTTGAATTCAGAACGCCTACGATCGTTCGTCTGTAGCCCTTTTGTGTGTTAACACCATTCTTTATCAACGTTGTGCCTTATTACTGTTGCTTTGTCTAGTTTAGTGTTTCATACTTATTGTTTGCAAAAATTGTTGAAAATTTATTGTATTAAGCTAAACCCCCTAATAAAACCAACTGTACTTTGTATCCACTTAGCGGTTTGCACTTCTCCCCAAAATTTGGTTTCGATCGGTGAATGTGTGATTATTTTAGTGACAGACGGATGGACGGACAGACAGACGGAAGTCACAGAATTTTAAATAGATAGATAGATAGATAGATAGATAGATAGATAGATAGATAGATAGATAGACTTATTTTCGTCTTGGAAATTTACCTCAAATGAAAGCAATATTAATACCTGATAATGAAGGAGAGAATTTCTTCGAAAGTACTTGTAACAGAATATCTAATCCATCTCATAATCTCTATCTATAAAAGGCAGGATGTGTGTGTGTGTGTGTGTGTGTGTGTGTGTGTGTGTGTGTGTGTGTGTGTGTGTGTGTGTGTGTGACGAATGCACGGCCGCAATTTTCGACGGATTTGCACCGAAATTTACATGCACATGCTCCAAGTTAGCGGGAAAGCCAAGACCGACATTGCATTTCCTAACTACCATCGATAGTGGAAATAATCGATTTTTTCATGCTTCTACGGCAGTTTTCATGTAGTTTGCGGCCATTTTCTACTGGCCAGAGTGAGAGCCTATACCTGGCTGCCACGAATAGGCAGGAAGATTCTATTGGCCAGCGGGAGAGCCAACAGCTGACTGACACGAATGTTAACTAGCATGCAAAAAAGATCGATAGCCGCATTCGTCACAAGTGGGAAAAATTTAAATCTTCATGACACTTTACTCCAATTGGCTCATTCGCTTGCTTAAACTCAACGTTGATTCTGATTCGACAGAACTGGGTTGGGTGTAAAAAAGTATTTGTTGTTAACATTCTTTTTTCATTCGGTTTTTCCAGTTACGAGTCCTTTTTTTAAAGCTGATCGTTTTGTGTTCATTTTGTTTAGTTCTTTTTTCGTAACATATTTAATGTTTAGTATAGAGCTTAGAAAAAATTCGCAGTGTGAGATAGGCAAGAAGTAAGGCATGTAGCAACATCAGCACGGCAAAGGGCACTCCTTTAAAGGCAAGGAAGGGCAAAAATGTCAAGTGATAGCGATTGCTGTATGAGTCGTACGATTTTTTAATCAAGCACGGGGAACGCCGGGCCATGCTGCTAGTTTTAAACATAAGGAACGCGTCGTTCAAATAGTTGTAAGTTGATATTTTATTGATCTGTTAGTAGCGAAGTGATTTCGCCATTAATTACATTAACTTTACTGATTAATTCTTTGCATGATTACTTCTTTATAACACACACACACATATGTATATATATAAAAGTGGGCATTGAAGTCAACACCCAGAGGCGACAGTCTATTTCATGGCTGAACGCAGTCATCACTGGCTTGACAATTACGTTTAAGCATGGAACAGACAGTCGCCTCTGGGTGTTGACTTCAATGTCCACTTTTATATTTACCTATGTTATATCCCTGTTATTGATTATGTAACACATAAATATAGCACACCTTAAAACTATATTTTATCATATATATATATATATATATATATATATATATATTCATAGAAAGAGTGAGTGTAACAGAAACATACACAAACCAACGTCACTAGTTACGTGTGAGTAATATATGCAGAAACGCTCAAATACACACGTAGATTGATTTCCATGTGTACGTACTTTCGTGTACGCGTACGCATACACATGTCTACACACCCACTCGTTTGTATTGACAGGAGAAAAGAGAACGACCATGTAATAAGGCGTTTGTGAAGAAGCAACGTTGACTCTCGCTTTTCGACAAAAAATATCCCTTCCGTTACAGAATTAAGTAAAGCCGTCGGCGCCATTCGGTCTGCCGAGCCGCCATTTTCACATTGTCGTTGTTCGCCGGCTTACGACGAGGCTGAGAAAAGACCAAATCTTCGACGAGAACAATTCTGATATGAAAATGATCTCTGTCAGAAAATATTCTTTTCATTCAAGACCTCTTTTTCTTCTTTTATCGTTCATTATTATCTATTTTTCTCCTTCCCGCCTTTTCTCAATTCCGTTCTTTCATTTTTCTCCTCTATTTTTTGTTCGTCTGCTTTTCATTTGTTCTTTCGATTCTCCTTTTCTCTATCTAATTTACTGTTCACTTTTTTTTTTTTCTTCCTTTCTTAGTTTCCGCTATCATTTCTTTTTTTTATCTCTTTCTAGATTTATCCAACTATTTTCTCTTTGACTCTTTTTTTTTATTTATTTCCCCCTGTTATTTTCTTTCTTTTATCTCCTCACTTTTTCAAACTATTTTCTCGTTCTCTTTACTTTTAATCTTTCTTTCTTTTTTTCTTTCTTTCTCCTATCATTTTCGTTTTATCTCTTTCTAGATTTATCCGACTATTTTCTCATTCTCTTTGCTTTTCTTTCTTTTTTCTTTCTTTCTATCTATCTTGCTTTCTTTAATTCGCCTATCAATGTTTTTTATCCCCTCCTCACTTTTCCAAGTATTTTTTCGTTGTCTTTGCTTCTCTTTCTTTCTTTCTTTCTTTCTTTCTTTCTTTCTTTCTTATCTTCATCTTCAGTTTCCGTTTCTCCCTCACTTCCTCTTTCTTTCTTTTCCTCTCTTTCTCCCCCTCTCACTTTCGTCTTCTTTTTATTTCTTTTCGTCTTTTTTTTGTGTTTATAGCTTCATTTTTATTTTCCTACCTTCTTTCAATTTTCCTGTTATTTTCTCTTTCCTTTCTTTTTCTTTCTTACTTTTTCTTGTTTTCTTTCTTTCCCTAGCCTCATCTTTCCTTTCCGTTCCTCCCCCTCCCCCCTCTCTCTCTCTATCTATCTATCTCTATCTATCCATCTTTTTCTTCTTTTCGTGTTTTCTTTCTTTCTCTCTTCTTTTTCTCTTTAGGTTTTCTTTCTTTTTATAACATCGTTATTTACTTTCTCATGTCATTTTCTTTTTCCTCTTTCTCTCTTTTTCCGATTCACGTACACTTTCCTTTCTTTCTTTCTTCCTGTTTTTCTTTCCCTTTCTCTATTTTTTGTTTTTCTTCCTGTCTTTCTCTCTCCTTCTCTCTCTCTCTCACTCATTCCTCTTAGCATTTTTCTTTTACTTTTTGCTTCTTTCTTTCATTCAACATTAAAGCCTTTTTATTTCTAATACTTCTTTCTTTGTATTCTTCGTCTTCTGCAAACTTTTCACTATTCGTTTTTTTAATTTTCAAAATTGAACTTCCCATATATTTTCTGTAAATATTGAAGTTCAGTGCCTTTAACTTTTTTCATTGTTTTCTTTTGAGTGTGGACGCATGCGCATACGTAAATTGTTATTCTTTTCTGTTTGATTTTGTTTTCTTCGTTCAAAATTGTCTTGCTTTTCTTGTTCCTTTCTTTGGCCTTGTTTAGTTTCCCTTGTGTTTCTTTAATTTTTTTTAGGTTCCTGATCACATGAGCAAAAGTATGAATAGTCAAAAATGGCGTTTACCCTGTTGCCGCTGCCGCCACCACTGCCATTTCCCGCCTTTCTGCCTCTTTTTCGTTATAAGAACCGGAAATGTTTTGTGTCCTCTGCGTGACTGAGCCAACAATTGGTGTAATGACATTGAGTATATTTGTTACGATGCTTATCATACGAGAAATGATGATGATAGTGACGGTTTCCAGGCAAGTGTTTTAATAAGTACGGGGATAATACGACGGTAGGGTTGAAAATTTATTAGGTTAACTGTGAAATAGTAATGCTAGAATTGTAAAATCTTGCATGAATTAATTTCAGATCTTCTTATTAATAACTGCATTGTTTCTTTCCAGTTAAACTAACATCTGTTCAATGAAGATTTTTGTTAAATAATAGTTTAGCACAGTTCTTCTCAAACTATCTGAGATGGCGGATCGGCGTCTTTTTTTTTCTCAGTGCCATGTACCTGTAATATTTCGTGGTAATATTAATTTATACAGGAAATATATATATATATATATATATATATATATATATATATATATATATATATATGTATATATATTATAAATTAATTGATTTAAAATATGGTTTTTTTCGCTACACAGTTCCAACCATGTTTCAAAAATAGAAGCTAAAATCCCCGAATTTAATTTTGCAATTAAATTAAAAGCATTAGTTCCATTTCATCTTCAAGCGAATTTTGGAGTAACTTTTAAAAATTACCGGGTTTTAAAGACACAGCTAAAATCACGTTTCCATGGTTACAGAATATTCTACTTAAATTGAACAAGGGATGTCTAGATTTTCCTTATGTCAGTATCATTGTATCAGTTATTAGCTACAATTTGGTAAGGGGTAGGGATGTATTTTACAATTTTATAAGTATATATAGAATGAATATAATAAAAGTTGACTATTTTTGCAAAAAAAAAATAATTCAATATCAAAACATATAAAATGGAATAACAAACAAGCAGTTTATTAACACAAAAACAAAAATTATATAACCTTAATCTTTACTAATGTGAAAGGTGAGCCTGTTCGTCAGTTTAGCTAGTCGTGGTTCAATTTTTCAGGGTATTTATTAGTAAAAGAGTGCGTCTTGTACGCCAGAAAATACGGTATTTCTAGAAAAGGCACAGGAAAGCTAAGTTACGGCGGTGAGAAAGGAACGGAAACCGAGATTCCAGGCCAAGGCGAATAAAATTGCAGATTCTTCTTTGGATTTGTAAAATTCCTTTCATCTGGCAGTACAAGAAAAAATAATACAAAAGCACAAAATAATGAAAACCAGTGCTTCTCAAATTATCTTATATGACGGACCGGCATTTTTTTTTTCTCAATGTTTCACGTACCCGTAATATTTCCTGGTAATATTAATTTATATTGGAAACAATATATATATATAATGAATATGAAGAAATATAGTTTTAAGGTGTGCTATATGTATGGGATAAAGTGCTCAATATCAGAGATAGAGCGTGTGTAAATATAAAAGTGAATATTGAAGTCACCACTTAGAGGTGACTAGCTGTTTCATGCTAGACGCAATCGTCAGGCCACCAGATGACGGTTGCGTCTAGCATGAAATAGACTGTCGCCTTCAATGTTCATTTTTATATTTATATATAATGAATATAATAAAGGTTAACAATTTTTTATCTTCCATTTATTTTGAAAAATAATTCCATATCAAAACATATAAAAAGTAATAAAAAATAAGCAGTTTATTAACGCAAAAACAAAAATTATATAAACTTAATCTTTACTCGTGTGAAATGTGAGCTTGCTTCTTCTTTGCCAGTTTTATCCAGTCATGGTTCATTTGAGGACAATTGCCACGCGTAATGGAGAATGAATATCCATATTATTCCTGTACTTTGCTTTAATCATTAATTAAATAATTTATTTAAGATAGCACCAAATATTTTAAGTTTCTGTACGTTTATTTGAAAGCAAAAAGTACCAAGTTTGGTACAAAAGTACAAATTCTAACGGCCCTGACTCTGGCGGTATACCATTTGGTTGGCATCTACCAATTCTTCAAATGACTACTGGCTGCATACCGGTCGCTGATGGTTGGCGTACCGGCACGAGTCCGCGGGCCATCACTTTGAGTAGCACTGGTTTTGCAGACTATTATTTTTTAAAGAATTTATATTTCACGAGTTCTTGGTTTCACTGGCTGCTGTGTATGACTGTGGCTTTGAACTGGTTGATCATCCTCCACATTCTCCTGATTTAGCCCCATCTGACTATCATCTGTTCCCCAACATGAAGAAAAGCCACTTGGCTGGGAACCAGTATTGCAGGGATGATGACGTTCTATCTGCTGTTGTTGACTTTTTTGGCCAACAAAATGAAAGCGTCTTCCCAATAGGATCCAAGCACTACAAGATCAACGGAAAAAAGTCTGTGAGCCGCAAGGTGTGTGTGTGGGGGGGTCTATATTGAAACATGAACCTTATTTGGTCACAATTTAGGAAAGTATCTTGGTAAGCCGATTCTCGTATGCTTGGTTTGATCGAGGGTCAAAAATATAGACATGCGTACAGTAAACAGATGATCCCTCTTTTGTTAGGTGTCAGGGTTTTAACCTTCTGCTCGAGGATGCAGTTGACTTATCCTTGAACACAACCTACAGGGTGCATAATAAATGCGAGAGAATTAAAAAAATAGATTTGGGTAAAATTATGGGTTAGACGAATTAGGAAAATAAAAAAAAGAAATTAGAAAATGGAGAATAAACAGGCAAAAATGGACGTTTATTATAGCTACTGACATCTTGTTTTATTGGGACAATACTCCAGCACACAAGTTTTTGCTTTCAATGGCTGCTGTGTATGACTGTGGCTTTGAACTGGTTGATCATTCTCCCCATTCTCCTTATTTGGCCCCATCTGATTATCATCTGTTCCCCAACATGAAGAAAAATCACTTGGCTCGGAACCAGTATCGCAGATCAACGGAAAAAGTCCGTGAGCCGAAACGGGAACTATGTTGAAACATAAATCTTATTTGGTCATATTCCATGGGATTATCTTCCTAAACCTATGAATTTTGACCTTTGAGGTCAGATACATGAAAACAAAGTCGATTTTGATTAGCTAAAACTAGCGTGGGAATGTTAGATATTGAAAGAGATTTCAGGGAGTTAAGACTTACACGTCTAACACTGTAGACGTCTTAAAATCGTGTCTGGAAACTGCTCCCAGTGGGGAGGAATAGCAACCCAACCAGCTAGTTAGAAATGTACGCGTCGACGTTTAGAATAAATTCAGTCAGTTATGTGCCATGCCTGATACACGTTTAAGCGATCACGTATCTTTTGATACATGACTGACGAAGCAGATTTTTCCCGCAGTGGTTTGCCATTACTTCCTGCGGTTACCAATTGCCATCCAAGGCTATAGAACCAGATCTGTCCTGCTATTTACCCATAACTGGGGGAAGAAGAAGAGGATTAATACCTTTCCCAAGAGTATTAGCACGTATGTGTATGTAATGGATTCGACTGGAATTCGAACTCGGCTCTTCGAATCCTCAATCCGAGCCGAATCCATTATTCTAAAATCCTTTTTGTTCATGTCCTTTTATCTCGGGACACCAAGACTATTTCGACACACGGCCGAGAGAGAAGACATATTTATTGTGGAATCGACCCTGTCCCCTAAGACCAAAACTCTAAAAGAGGGGGAGGATACAACAATGTATTGATTCGCGCAGTGACCAAAAGACCACCCCAAAACGAGGTGGGGATGCATCACTTCAAAAAGTAACTAGTAGCGACTTCTCTTGAAAATGGACAAAATTTGGTATTATAGTGTCATCAAGTATCTGCTGAATAAAGGGTTTTAGCCCCCAAGGAAATTCCTGCTGACATGGTTGCTTCATTAGGGGTCTTTTTAACGTTTCCTAACCTAAGCTGAATGTTGAGTTCATCACTTTGAACCACGGGCAAAGAGACCATGCCTGCGGGGGAAACAACCTTCCTCATCTTCTCACTGTCGTTTTCATATGCAAAGAAAGTGATGGTTTCAATTTTGGGAGAATACAATAGGCATTGTGCATATTGTTTACTTTCAAAATGGCCACATCAATGGAGAGTATTATGCCAAATGCTGAGGCACTTACGAAAGGTTATCAAGATAAAACGCACAGGAAAACTAATGAATGGGGTCTTGTTTCATCAAGACAATGCTCAAGCGCACGAATTCTTGGTTTCAATGGTTGCTGTGTATGAACAAGACCTTGCTGTCTGACGTACTTTATCGTCTTACCCAGGACACGGATGTAGTTTATCGTCATACACAGGACGGCCTAATTAGTCACATTCCATGAGGGTATCTTGGTATGCCTATGAATTTTACAAACGACCCTAACAAATGCTTGAAAGTTGCGATTTCTTTTACGTTGGTCACTCAATACAAGGTTCGAGAGTCACCCAAGTTAGAGGGATACAGAATGACGTTGTTGTAAGAGCATAAAGGGGAAAAGTTCGAAGTGATTGTTATAATAAAATAATAGTAAGACAGAGAATTGGGAGACAAGTAATGAAGGATGGTAAATAAATCATCACCCACAAGGCCGGTAAACAATTTTGAACACTGTCAAGTCTGGAAAGTGACTACTGGGCAGCTCCGGTCAAAACATAGCAGAAATACACAATTTCTGGAGCGATAGAATGAGCGGAAACAGCTCCTGCCCAGATATAGCAGCACCACCATATAGCAGAAATATTCCGTCTAATCAAACAGGTCTTAATTTGGGTTTAACTGACTTTTGTAAAGATAACGTTGGGCAGAAGGAGTCAGTTACTTTCTGGAAAGATAGAATGAGCCGAAACAGCTCCAGCCCAGATATAGCAGAAATATTCCATTTTTGGTCTAATCTGACTCTTGTAAAGATAACATTAAGGTAGAAGGAGTCAGTTACTTTCTGGAGAGAAAGAATTTGCCGAAACAGCTTCAGATCAGATACAGCAGCAATACTGCAATACTCCATTTTGGGTTTAATCTGACTCTTGTGAAGATAACGTTGGGCAGAAGTAGTCAGGTACTTTCTGGAGAGACAGAATTTGTCGAAACAGCTCCAGATCAGATATAGCAGCAATACTCCATTTTGGGTTTAATCTGACTCTTGTAAAGATAACGTTGGGCAGAAGGAGTCAGTTACTTTCTGGAGAGATAGAATGAGCCGAAACAGCTCCAGATCTGATATAGCAGCAATACTTCATTTTGGGTCTAATCTGACTCTTGGAAATGTAAAGCGCTTCAGAAGGAGTGAGATACTTTCTGGAACGATAGGATGAGACGAAAGAGTTCCTGCCCAGATATGGCAGCAATATTCCATTTTTGGTCTAATCTGACTCTTGTAAAGATAAAGCATAGCAAAAGGAGACAGATACATCTGGGAGCGACAGAATGAGCCGAAACAGTCCCAGCCCAGATATAACAGCAATACTCCATTTTTGGTCTACTCAGACTCTCGTAAATATAAAGCATGGCAGAAGGAGAGAAGGTACTTTCTTGAATGATACATTTTACCACTTTCTTACCATCTTTAGCGACAGTTCATAAACACGAGTTCCACTTGATGTCAGGAGTGATCTTAAATCCCTAGAGATGTTAAAAGTCTATATTGGTAATGATGATAGAAGCGGTGGCTGTCTGATAGCTTTTAGCACTTATTACACCAATAAATAGTTGTAATTTACTTTTAAGCTTATAATTTGTTGAATGCCCCTCGTAAACAATTTGACTAATAATTTGCATAAGAAATATAGTTTCTATCACGTTCTTTTACGGAATTTTAGAAAAATCCTAGAAGTGTCTTTAAAGTTGACATTGTCTTTATTGATTCTACACTTGGTTTACCATACTATGTATTTTACAATTGATTGATTTGTTTTTTAACAGCTCATCAATCCGTTATGGATGATTTAAAGCCGAAATATATTTTGGAGTTTGTAAGAATAATTCTCTTTTTTTACGAGTGAATATTGCATTAACATTTTTTTTTACAGAATAACAATGATTTTTTCAGGTACAGGAAGTACTATTTAATCCTTAGCTGGAGGGAAGAGATGGATTCATGTCTCCTAAATGTGTTTCCGTGTAAGTGAATATAACGAACCCAACTGGAATTCGAACGTATTTTTCAAGCCTTACGTTAGAATTCAGAACATTCAAATATAGATGTCGGAAGAACATCCGAAAATTTTGGGACATGAATTGAGAAAATTTGTCCGGGCAATTCAAAATTCCGGATAACTGAATGTCTATATTCCGGATAACTGAATGCCCAGAAGCCGAATAGCCGAATACATAAATTCTGGATAACTAAATGCCTAGATTCCGGATAACTGAATGTATGGATTCCGCAAAAGTGATTGTCTATATTCCGGACAACTGAATACCTAAATTTCGAATAACTCAATCTCTAGGAGCCTAAATTCCGTATAACTAAATGTCTAGATTCCGGATAACTGAATGTCTATATTCCGGATAACTGAATGTCTATATTCCGGATAACTGAACAGAAGCCGAATAGCCGAATACATAAATTCCGGATAACTAAATGCCTACATTCCGGATAACTGAATGTATAGATTCCGGATAACTGATTGTCTAGGAGCTGTATAACTAAATACCTAAATTCCGAATAACTAAATGTCTAGATTCCGGATAACTGAATGTCTAGATTCCGGATAACTGAATGTCTAGATTCCGGATAACTGAATGTCTAGGAGCTGTATAACTAAATACCTAAATTCCGAATAACTAAATGGCTAGATTCCGGATAACTGAATGTCTAGATTCCGGATAACTTAATACCTGAATTTTGGATAACTAAATGTCTAGATTCCGGATAACTGAATGTCTAGATTCCGGATAACTGAATGTCGAAATTGTCGAAACAGTCTGAAGAAAAAGGCTACTTTCCGCAATGAATTTCATATCATCAAAACATTTTTAAACACTTTGTTCAAGGTCCTATCCAGTTGATAAAAAATGCGGCAAATTATCTTCCGTTTCCGGCTGACCGTTCTGTTCCGAACTCTGGAAATTCAATTAGAATAGATGTCTTTGCAAGCGCAGCATCCGGTTAACAATGTAAACAGCTGAAACATTTGTCAAATACAATCATTGCTACAGAATTTGAATTTGGGCACTGAGGCTGTTGAACCTGAGCACCATCGTCATCAACATCATTATTCCCCTCTTCACCCTTTTCCAAGTTCAACAATACTCCAGTCACTTTGGTGTTCACATTCAGGGCAGTCTGTATTGAACCATTTATTTATCTCTGCATCAATTATATCGATATTGAAAGTTGTAAGCTGCTCAATAAAAATATCGTTTTTAAATCATTTCACTTCTATCGTGGAGATAATGCCACCAAGATGCAAGGTTTACTGGGAGTAAAAGAAAAGGAAAAGACATTCTAAATATGAAAAATAGGATAAACCTCTAATCCAGTTCAAAAGACCGGGGAGGTGTGTAAACAGAACGATAGGCGAACCTATCTACTCCTATTGAGGAGAATAAAAAAATGAATAGCAAATACAATTTCAGAGTTTACACAGAGACGTCTGAAGTACTGAGTTGAAGTACACCTTAGAACGAATTGGAAACCCAATCCAAAAAGGAAACAAGGGATAAACTTCTACTCCTTTTCAAAAAACCGGTTAGGAGTGTGCACCGGGCGATATGATTCCGACTAGGGGAAGTGGAAAAATCAGGCGTGGCTGACCACATATGGAGAGAAAAGGGAGCCCACCGCCCTCTGTGGGATCAGGTTGAAACAAAGAACACCATTGGAAAATTCGTAAACTTAAGGAATCAGCATATATGCTAGGCCACAAAAATCTCCAGAGCCGACCAAGCATAGAAATGAATACAATATAGGAACCAGTAACCAGTAGTGCCAGAGAAAAGTGATAATAACAAAAATTGCAATATGAGCTCTGCTAAAAAACATGCAATGATAACAGCAAAAATTGCAATGTGAGCACTGGCAAAATGGTTGCGGAAGACATTAGGTTTATAATACCCAGAAATTCATACACAGATGTCCTCAAGGACACATGGCACAGTAGATAAAGGCGTTGGTTAGATCCAGTGACAGGAGGTGGAGAACGTGGAGAGGGAATTAAGCAGGAGATAACTGATAACTTACATCCATTACGCGCAACTAGAACAGTGTACCCCAGTGAGCGAAATAAAGGGTTCAGTTCGACATTCCAACCACCTGAAGAAGGCCGGAGCATACAACGGCCGAAACGTTGTAATAAATATGGCGACAAAGATGAGGACAATAGTCCGAATAAATATATATATATATATATATATATATATATATATATATATATATATATATATATATATATTATAAAGGAACTGGTTTAACATATGGTTTTATCGCTACACAGTTCTAATCACGTTTCAAAAAATGGAAGCTAAAAGCTTCGAATTTAATTTTGTAATTACAAAAAAGCGATAAAACCATATTTTAAACCAGTTAATTTATAATATTAATGCTCTGTAAATTTACATTGAGCACTATTTTTAAAAATAAAAATATCTATGAGAACACCGGATTATATATCTTACTGTTCTTTCTTTTATATATATATATATATATATATATATATATATATATATATATATATATATAATTATTTATTTAAAATATGATTCCAACACGCTACATATATGTAGCGTGTTGAATCATATTTTTAAATAAATAATTATATTTATTTCTACTTTTGTATCGAGCACTATTTTTAAAAATAATAACAAAAATACTAAAGAACTTTTGGATTATTTACCTGATATATATATATTATTTCCTATTTTCTATATATTTTCACACTTTAAGCCACATTACACACACACACACACACACACACACACACACACACACACATATATAGTGATATTAAAAAACTGGAGGTATGAAGAACGAAAAAAAATCTTTGATAATGGCTTATGCTAGTCGTAAATTATTCAGACATAAAGAAAGATATTTTCAAATATGAACCAGGAAAAAATAATATAATCAGTTACATAATTAACTATATAATTATATAATGACCGACTACTCTCGCTTTCTGAGCTAACCTATCTGTTAGCGTTATATATATATATATATATATATATAGCCACTCTAACATATTGGTGAGCTCTGAAAACGAAAGTATATATAAGTACCTCCAAAGAAAAACGATGACCAAGATTTAAAATATAATTTTAAAGAAGAAAAATCCTTCTTGAAACTTTAATCTACTTTTAATCTCAAGATAACAGATTAAATTTAATATATAATTTAATATAATTTATAATATATAATTTATAATTTAATATAATTTAATATAATTACCTCCAAAAGAAAAGCGATACACCCAAGGTTCAAATTGCAATTTTAAAAAAGTAAAATCTTGAAACATTAATTTAGTTTTAATTTCAAGACAAATAGATTAAATTTAATATTTCCAATATGCAAAATACTTTGCTGTATTTCAAACTGAATTCGAATTGATCGAAACAAATTCCGATCAATTCCAATTCAGTTTCAAATACAGCAAAGTATTGTGCATATAAACAAATCTGTCAGCACAACGTAATTCTCTTTATTTAAACAAATCCTTCAAAAATAAAATATAATTTTATATAAAATATAATTTTCTGAAAGTTTATTTGAGGAACATTAACTGATTTAATGTTTAATTAATCTGATTTGAAATAAATATTATTTTTATCTTAAAATATCACAAAAAGCATTTTTTTCACACGGAGGAGGTGTTTTCTCGTTGAACTTTTTTTTTCTACGGGGATATAACTGAAACAATTACTTGACGAATATAACATGAACGTCTTTTTTACATATATATATATATATATATATATATATATATATATATATATATATATATGTGTTTTGTGTGTGTGCTTTTAGAAATATTAAAATTTAAGAAAAATACTCTTAGTAATCTAATATTTTATTGAATTTTAGGTACTTGGGCTAAATCTAACTTTTTGTCTAACTTTTAGTCTAACTTACGAAGATACTTGTTGAAGAAATTTAAGAAAATTAACAATACTATATTATATCGTAATGTCTTTCTTTTTAGTGTTTTTCTTTACAGAAAGTTTTATGTTTAAAAAATGTTACTTTTCTTTTTTTCTTTTTTTTTTGAGCTCTTAAACGGGTAATGCATATAATGTCTTTAAATGTCTATCTTATATATGTTCCAAAAGTTGTCGTAACCAGCGGTGTTACTGGGACATACTTTCAGTGACTATAAAATATTTCCGTTGCATGTGTCTCAAATAGCCTCTTACAACTAAGCATGGGCGAATGCGGAAAACAGGCGCCTCATGACCAGCTCCTTCGAGTAGATGGAGCTCGACAGCCTAGGATGGCACTCCATCTTGGGGAAGCAAAAACCCCGATTTTAAGCCACGGCTGTCGTGAGGTCATATCCAAACACGGAAAAGTAAATCCAGAAAAAAACCCGGATGTGACAACTTTCCGGCAACCCCTGCAGCCAAGGCGTCCCCAAATGTAATGGGCTGTATCCCTTTGGATTTTGTCGGGACGGCTGAAAGTGGGTGGGTGGGTGGGATGCATGTAGTCTGTGCAGCGCACGGCCTCAATATACCGTCGTACAAGTCCGTGACCTGGTGAGGTCACTCTAGTTTCACCACCGAATGACTGCATTTTGGCCAAACACGGAGCCGCCTTTATCTCACGAGATAAACGGAT
>CAHIKZ030001259.1:405000-420000 GCA_903632075.3 Acanthosepion pharaonis
TGATTGTTTAACAGTAATTTAACTTGATAACTGAGTTCACCCATATAGTGAAAACCCGCGTAAATAGCGAAAAATAGAGATTTTTTTTGGTTTCTTATTTATCTTGATCTTTCAACCAATTTTCATCAAACTTAACAATTGCTTTATAAATGTATCATCTTTTAGCACCGGTAGCACACTGACAAATTGAATTTCAAAAACTCTAGAATAAGTGGGTTTCATGTTGCCTGTTTTACCTCTTCATGTCCTCGGCTAACTTCGATTGAAGGAATACAGACGACTTCGGTTATATCAGTAACTGCATTAATTCAAAAAGTTTTTAAGGAAAATATTTTAAAGTATTGAAGACACTGTTACATCTAAATATGATTCTGTTTTTGCTCCATTCTAATTGAACGCTTTTTCTGATCGACGGTATGGCTGATGGAATAGAGTAAAAATAATAATTAAAAAAAAAAACACATACACAAACACGCAAAAAAATTATCTAAAAAAAAACATTTTACAGTTTAAAAATAGTTTCTGATTTTAAATAGTTGTTTTAAATAAATTGTAGTCACCAGCATAGATACCGCCATCACTTCTCAATTTATTATCTACTTTGGTATTTCTAAAATTCTGGTGCCCCCGCTCGTAATATTTAACTCTTACATATTCAAAATGTTACTACAATTAACGTGAAGGGAAGCTTAAAAGGCCATTAACTTTGTCTCTAAACAAGCCTCCAAAGACCATGGCGTCCATGAAAAGAGAAAGATTAAAAAAATAAAAAAAAAGTTAAATATATATAGTTTTTATAAAACTGAAAGGCAGAAATATAAAATATTTGAATGAAAGTTTATTCTGTAATATACTTTAATCATTTTAATCATGAAATAATAATGCAAAATGAAATTTAAGCTCACTAGAAAAAAATTCATTGTTAATAACGCTTTTTCTCGAATAGTGCCGAAGGGTGCACGCCCTTATTCTGTTGGTATAGTACGCCGAAGGGTACATACAATAAAAACACATCCAACGCATGCCCCATTCAAAATATCAATTTGAAGGAAGCTTAAAAGGCCTTTTCTACAATGACCATGGCATCAATGAAAGAGAATTTAAAATAAAAAAAGATAGTTAAAATTCAGAAAACATATAATAAAGAACTGAAAGGCAGAATTATAAAATATTTGAATATCGAGTTTTGATCATTTTATATTAACACGCATCCATGATTGCCCGTATAGAGACCCAATTGAAACTTCTAAAATGGCATTTTTTAATATTATATCTTTCTTCTAATAATAATATATATAATAATAATCAACCGTTCTGTTATTCACGCAGTCAAAAATGTGAAAACACAGGTATAATTTAATAATGGTATAAGGTTAAATGAACGAAAGCAAAATAGGACAAAAAGGCTTACTGTAGCCAAAAATTCCCCGTCTAGTAGCTGTTTCCCGAGACGAGACACTGCCCTACGACCTTGCCTCGTCTGGGGATCCTCTCTGAACCTGTGGCAGAGAGTTTCACCAGCACGGCTGAAGACGAATCTCCAACAGCAAGATGTCTAACAACAGTCCAACGCGATCAGATATGGCACAAGGCCAAATTTAATTTGGGTATCCGAGCCCTTAGGCTCAGCCAAAAATCCCTGGAGATTCCCGTATAAAACGAGGTCGGGTAGCTGTTTCCCGAGATGAGACTCTGCCCTTGTCATAGCCTCGTCTGGGGAACCTCTCCGCCTTGAGCCGGAGAGTTTCACGAGCACATCTGGAGACGAATCTCCGACTGAAGACCAACATACAGCGTTTACTATTGTATTTATGCAACTGGGGACATACCCATTATGTGGGTATGCTACAACAATAATATACTTTGATCATTTTAATCATGAAATAATAATGCAAAATGAAATTTGAGTTCACTAGAAAACAATTCCCTGTTAATTCTTCCTTTCCTGAGTGCTGGAAATCTTCTTTTGTAATTTCAGTCTTTAAGAACTCAGGCGAAATGTCTGTTCCTTCCACAGCCTATTCGCCGCCTACCTTTTCACTGGCAAATTCCTAAAGGCTCTGTATCGGTATCCCACCTCGTAGGCTCATCTTTCAGATAAGCGCTATGTTTTTCGCTACTCCAGGTCAACTGCTGATGAATCAACGCTCATTGCTGAAATTGCATATCAACCTTTAGATAAGGGCAGTGAAACTTAGACTTTCTTAACATATCTCGAAGGCATTTAACAGATTTTGACATGTTGGGCTTCTTCAAAAGTTATGATATTTCTAGATTAATTTTTGATCTGATTTAATTTTTCATATCAAATCGTAAAAGGAAAATTATCCTGACAAGCCTCTCTTCTTGATCTTTTTCATAAATGTAAATGTCTTCAAGAGCCCTGTCCCTAGACTTACGTTTTTACTAATTTATATCAAGGACCATCCTGATGTCATCAGTTTTCGGCTCGGTAACTATGCTGATGACACAACTATTTCCTTTCGTCTAATCGGTAAGTTTTGTTGGTTCGATAAAGTCAAATTGTCAGCTCATCTAAAAAATGGCCTAGAAGCTGTTGTTAACTTGGGCAAGGAATGGCTTGTTAATTTGAATGCCTCCAATGGTCTCTTTTTATCGTCTTCGAGAACCCGTTTTTCCTTCCATCAAAACAGAGTGACTTATTGCGCCTTCTCAGACTAACGTTTTCCACTGACACGAAGTGGAAACTTACTGAATCACTTCCTAGGTCTGCAGCTAGGAAAGTTGGTTCACTGTGTCAAGCAAGACAATTTTTCTCGCCAGAATTTCCCTTATCTATCATAGTTCTTCCTTATTTGTCCAATAAATTTCAGTTGTCCATTTTCCTTAAAAATTCCTCGTTGATTTACGCACTACGTTTTCAGCCACTTTGAGTAGAACCAAATTTCTGTTGCCTCCAGCATTCTCTTTATCTCTAAGAAAATTGTCCAGTTTTCACTGTCATATAGGAGGATTGATGTTATATATAACTTCAGCGTTCTTATTTTGTCGATATTTCTGAGATGAGGTATTGTAATTATTTACACTATTTACATTGTTCGGACTGTTGTACTCATCTTTATTGCCATATTCACCTTCAACATCTGTCTATATTTCTGAGATGAGGTATTGTAATTATTTACACTATTTACATTGTTCGGACTGTTGTACTCATCTTTATTGCCATATTCACCTTCAACATCTGTCTATGTTACTGAGATGAGGTATTGTAATCATTTACACTATTTACATTGTTTGGACTGTTGTCCTCATCTTTATTGCCATATTCGACTTCAGCTTCCGTCTATATTTCTGAGATGAGGTATTGTAATTATTTACACTATTTACATTGGAGGACTCATCTTTATTGCCATATTCACCTTCAACATCTGTCTATATTTCTGAGATGAGGTATTGGAATTATTTACACTATTTACATTGTATGGACTGTTGTTCGCGTCTTTATTGTCACACTCACGACGTTTCGGCCGATGTACACTCCGACCTTCTTCAAGTGATATTTGTTGATATTTCGAACCGAACCCGTTATTTAATCTACGGTGTAGATTGTTCTAATTCCTCCATGCCTTTGGTTATCTCAGCTTTAGTGAATTCACATTGATAACTCACATCTCCAAGTGTTTGTTCTCTCTACTCTGACCAGGGATTGAACTCGCAACTCTTGAGTCCAGTCTCATCGAATAACATACCGTGGTATCCAACACATCGCATTCGCCACACCTGAAATCCGTTAGCTTTCCCCATCAAAAAAAATCTGTCTTCTGTTGTAGGTTAGCATCAGCCATATTGATGTGACTTCCGTCATATTTAAGCAAGTATTAACGCATATGAATGGGTACAATTTTCTACTTGTGACGACTTAATGACAGACCTCTGCTTCTTAAGCACATTAAACCCTTTTTCCAGGGTACCACTCAGCTGCTATCGGTAACAAAATAAAATATTTCTTATTGACAAGAATGTCGACTGCCATGTTATGATTCCGATGACGTAATTCGTGCTTTTGGAATGTCCATCATATATAAATGAGTTTTATTGTATCAGAAGTATTAAAAATTCATGATTCTTATTGAAGATTGACTCTTGAGTTTCGTGATTTTTAGCTATTCAGGATGCAGGAATGATTGTATTAATAATTACAGAATATTTTATTTTATAAAGGCTTATAATAAATTTTCAAATTTAACATGTTCAACACTCACAGCTGTCAACCCCATGAGTTCTCTCCTATATATATATATATATATATATATATATATATATATATATATATATATATATATATATATATATATATGTAAGCAAATATGGATATAAATCCGACAGTATGAAGAAAAATATACGGAAAAAACAAACAAAAATCCTAATATGCGATTGTGCTGTTTTAATGTTTAATGTCAACGTTGGACGTTTCAGGTTTAATCTTCCAAACATATTCTGAAATTATAAAAACTTTATCAATCTGTTTGACAAAAGACTTGTACATATGAACAAAACTTTGTCAAACAGATATTGATAATGTTAGTTTAATTTATGAATATGTTTTGAAGATGGTTTATTAGACCGAAACGTCCGACGTTGGCATATTAACATTAAAACAGCATAATTGTATATAAGTATTTTTGTTTGTTTTTTTCCGTATATATTTTTCTTCATATATATATATATATATATATATATATATATATATATATATATATATAATTTTATCATATAGACAAAACCATTTTACTCACTACAAAGACGCAACTTCGTTTCAGTGCGTTTCAACTGCACTTCGACGGGTGAGAATCGAAAATGGTTATGAAAAATCCTGCTTGTAGGCAAGCCGTATGTGAAACGTCACTTTTTTTTCCAATTGTTTGAGAAGAAAAATATACATTAAAAAAATGTTGACGGTGTGAAACAATGTTGCTTGTTGATGGCAGATTGGTGAAGAATGGATTGGGTGTTTAATAATGACTGGTCTGTGGAAATGTTTTTCCCGATATGCACCGGTCAAAAGTTTAGACACATCATCTCTCAAGCGTCCCAAGAGTGAGAGGTAGGGTAGGAAAGGTAGAGATAGGGGATAGTATTACGTTTAAGTAGGTAAAAATTGTAGCGATAATTCTAGTAGTAATTGGGAATCTTATTTTTGGTTTAGTATAAAAATTCTAGAGCTGAATTGCATGTATTTATGTTGGGGTTATCACTACTAATTCTGTAATCAATGGGCGTGTTTTGTGGATTAAAATTTAGAAGTGGTGATTTCCTCTAAAAGAAAACCCAAAAGGGATGCTAATATAACCATTTATAATCAAATTTTGAAATATTTCTGGACCGAATAGCATGTAGAAGAAATATGGGTATAAAACGATTTATCTGAAAATATTACTAGTAATATATATGAAAAAAAATTTTAATAATCATAATTTAATTAGTGGAGAGTTACATAAGAGGGTAGGGAATATATCGAAGGAGGTAATTTTAAAACGTTTATAGTTATAGAATTAATAATTTAACAAGATTGTAGTGTTAGATCCTTAGTATATCTATAGAATTTCGATTTTCACCCGTCGAAGTGCAATTGAAATGCACTGAAACGAAGTTGCATCTTTGTAGTGAGTAAAATGGTTTTGTCTCTATGATAAAATTATAAGAACGGAATGATTATCGCTCTACTATCGGTATCGAACCCTCTTTTGGATCAATGCTGTGAACGTTGTAATTTATATATTATTTTCATTCTCATCACATCGGATATATATATATATATATATATATATATATATATATATATATATATATATATATATAAGAGCAAAATTGTCTAAATCGTGTAAAAGCAAAATTGTCCATTTGTGAGATTAAGCTTTGAACTGTTGTATCTTAGAAATGATTAAAGTTATCTTACTGGAATTCTCCGAGGTTTTTATAACACTATTGGACTCTACTTTGAGCAATAAAAAGTTATAATTACTCGCCAAGCTTAACAGAAGAATTGTGATGAAATCGATCATAAACGAAAATGATATGAACATCATTAATTAATATCAGCTAAGGATCGGAAGTTCATGAAGGATTGAAATAAAGTTCAAATATATATATATATATATATATATATATATATATATATATATATATATATTATTCCAGGATCATTTTTTCAACTTATTCAAGATTGTCTTCGCCCCTCTAACCTACTAACTTTCTGTCCTGTAGCAACAAGTTGTCTCACAGTTTTCCAGTAGGATTTAATTTTCAATTCTTTTTTCACTGCTCTTTGGATTGTCATAGCTGAAACTCCTCTCTCACGCTCCAAACGTCTTATGGATTGAGTTGGATCTTTTCTAATTGATCTCCTTAGCTCTAAGTTGAATTGATGATCCCTTTTCCTGTTGTGGCATCCTGATCCTGTTTTCCTCTCTACTGTTCCCGCTTTTTAAACTTATTCACTGTTTTCTTGATGGTTCTTCAATGGACTTTGAAGACGGAAGCCAGAGTATAAATGTTGGTACCATTACTGAAGTTGGGAAGTTTATAGCTGAATAACTCAAAGGTTTTTCAGTGATTCTTACAACAAATGGTGTTGGAAAATTGCCGTTTCATAGGTCGATTTCAGTTGTGAAATGACTACTCACCCCAAACATACGACAATCTGACACTAACATTCTGCGATTGCGACCCCATAAGGTTGTCAAATACAATCATATGTACCTAACAATTCTTATAAATGTAAAATAAAATAAGGATTATCATAAAACTAAATTAGGATAATATCATTCTTCTCATAGCTGTTATAGTTATTTCCAGCATTGATGGAGGTTTCCTTCCTAACCTTTTTGTTTAGAGTAGTGTCATCAGGTCATTATTTTCACGTCGAGTCAGATGTGTCATGCGTTTTAGTTGTTGCTGATGTGATTCCTGTTATTTGGCATAGTTATGAATCTGTAGAATCAGTCCACGAGTTTCGAAGAAATGTGGACTTCGTTAAGATATACATGTTTCATTTGCACAAAACCATTTTAATGATTGGTCTAAGAGATTGTACACAGCTGACAGTTTAAACCAGTTGTTAAAGAAATTACAAAATCTCCTACAGAAGGTAGCGAAGGAGAGTCAGAAGCAAGGAATAAGCATAAACTACAAGAACACAGAATGCATGGTCATCAGTAAAGAGATAAGCCCGAAATGCGATTTCTAGGCCGGAAACGCTAGAATCAAGCAGACTCGGAAGTTTAATTATCTGGGAAGCGTTCTGACAGAGGACGGTAAATGCGACACTGAGATCCGTAGACGTATTGGGATGGTCAAGGACGCATTCAAAAAGCTGGGCACAGAATTACGAGACAAGAAGATGTCTTTGGTAACAAAGAAAACAACACTGAGCTCTTACGTGACATCTGTTCTTCTTTACGGCAGCGAATGTTGGACGGTCTCTTCAAAGATAAAGAAGCGACTCGAGGCGACGGAAATGTGGTTCTACAGAAGGATGCTAAGAATGTCATGGACCGGGAGTGTGAGCAACGATTAGGTTTTAGAGAGGATGCAAACAAGGAGGAGGCTTATACTTAAGAGGCAGCTGAAGTTTCTGGGACACATAATGAGAAAGGGGGGGTCTGAAGAATCTGATACTCACAGGTCGAATAGAGGGAAAGAGAGATAACGGACAACAACGTATGACATAGCTAACGGCCTTAAGCAAGTGGATGACAGAACGTCGTCTGGGGGAGGTAGCAGAGGGAAGGAACTTATTGAGAGCTGCAAGCGATAGAGGACGTGGAGAGCCATGATCACTTACGTCCTGAAAGGACAAGGCACATAAAAAGAAAGTTCCCGAACCATTTTTAGATTGCTTACGCATCATAACATATGAACTCTTTGTGTCTTGTCACTAGATCTAACCAACGCTTTTATCCACTGTACCATATGTCCCTCAGGCGTTACAGGACTCAAAGAGTGTGAGTTCAATACCTGGTTAAGGCAGAAGAGAACTTGGAGAGGGGAATTAACAGAAAACTGATAACTGACAACCATTAGACATTGCACTTGGAACTAGAACAGTCTACACAAGCGAGCGAAATAAAGGGTTTAGTTCAACATTCCATCCACTTGAAGAAGGCCGGAGCGTACATCGGCCGAAACTTTATGATAAATATGGGAACAAAGATGAGGATGATAGTCCGAACAATGTAAATAGTGTACATAGTACCTCATCGCAGAAATATAGACAGATACTGAAGCGTTTTGTGGCCAGTCAGGCTTTCTTGCCTTAGACATACCACTGCTTCTATGCCTGAATTACATGTGGTATCCTTATGACTTTAATGGGCTATGGAACATGTAAGGAACTATAAATTCAGTTGCAATTAAGGACACCAGCGAGCGAAATAGAGAGTTCAGTTCGACAATCCAACCACCTAAAGAAGGCCGGAGCGTACAACGGCCGATACGTTGTAATAAATATGGCAACAAAGATGAGGACGATAGTCCGAAGAATGTAAATAGTGTACATAGTACCTCATCTCAGAAATATAGACAGATACTGAAGGATCGTTATCATTCGTTCGATACTGTACGTCTTAAAAATTGCACTTGTTGTCATCATGACTTCTCGGCCTTTCGGCTGAGATCAAAGTGTTGTATCTATTCTTATCACCTTAATCTGATTCTCCCCCCCTCTCTCCCTCATTTCTCCCCCATTTCTATCTTTCCTTCTTCCTTTCTTTTTCTCACTGTAACCAAGTAATGTCTTTCCCCCTCTTTTCATGCAATCAAAACCTGTAATAGTCGATTATTTATGAGGTACTGACATGAAGTAACGGTCGTGCTAACTAATGATAGTCTGTTTTGGTTTTGTAGTAATTTGCTGTATTGTGAGAAACTACTCCTCGCCTGTGGTACTGTAAAGAAACTGGAAATAAATTTGGCAATACATAAAAACGGGGTTTATTATGTGACTAGCAGAATTACACGCGCCTTGATGCGTGGCACACATTTTTTGTTTTTTGTAAGTAAATGATACTTGATTTTAAATCATTGTTATAATTTGTAGGGAAAAATGATGCATTTCAATATTATTCAATTTTCTTGCCAATGTGATTTCCATCTTCTGTCTTTCTCCATCTAGATTTTGGACAGAAGTCATTCTCTTGTTAAATTAAATCAAAGGGAAAAAATTTTCGGTGATAGTTTTGTGCAAAAACAGCTTCACCTGACCCCTTTGATATGACTTTGACATAATACTTGATTTCAACATTGATATGACAGTTGAATTGTCGCAAAAATTATATAATATAAGGGACTACCCACTGATTGGTGAATTCTTGCTCAACTTGACCTCCATCTTCTGGCTATGTCTTTCTATATTTTGAATAGGAATCATTCTCTTGTTCAAATTTAAATTTAATTTAAATCAAAAGGAAAAATTCAGTAGGGTGCTTGTGCAAAAACAGCTTCATCTGACCCCTTTGATATGTATTTGATGCATTACTTGATTGAATGAATTGATGACTAGGTTTCAACATTGATATGACAGTTGAATTGTTGCAATAAATATGTATTGTAAGGAACTACCCACTGATTGGTGAATTCTTACTCAACTTGACGTCCATATTGTCTCATTTTGATCTTGCCGATGCGACCTCCATCTTCTGGCTT
The DNA here is from genome assembly GCA_903632075.3 of Acanthosepion pharaonis. Taxonomy (NCBI): domain Eukaryota; kingdom Metazoa; phylum Mollusca; class Cephalopoda; order Sepiida; family Sepiidae; genus Acanthosepion; species Acanthosepion pharaonis. Next base: position 414,664 of record CAHIKZ030001259.1, read on the forward strand.
TCTCCTTCTATATTTTCGATAGGAGACTTTTCTAATTTAAATTTAATTTAAATCAAAGGGAAAAGCATTTCAGTGGTGGGGCACAAAAACAGCTTCATCTGATCCCTTTGATATGTCTTTGATTGATGAGCAGATTTCAATGTTGATATGTTAGTTGAATTGGCTTTCTCCTCCTACATTTTGGATATGAGTCATTTCCCTTGTTCAAATTTAATTTAAATAAAAGGGGGAAAAAACATCCAGTTGGGGTTTTGTGCCTCCCGTGGACCCCCTTTTAATCAAAAGGACCATGCCTCCATCTTCTGGCTTTCTCCTTCTATATTTTGGATAGGAGTCATTCCCTTGTTCAAATTTAAATTTAATTTAAATGAAAAGAAAAAAAAACAGTAGGGGTATGTGCCACCCGGTGGGCTTCTTTGGTCAAAATGAAATATAATTATCCAAGTATCCTAGGAGTCATTCCCTTGTTCAAATTTAATTTTTTATTTATATCAAAGGGAAAAATCAGTTGGGGGGTACACAAAGGGACCCCCTTTTATCGAAATGAAATATACTTATCCAACTACGTTTGGTAATGTAATTTCAGACTATATATGGTTATGGGGGGTTTATCTCCAAAAGCCTAGAAGGAGTTGGATAACGAACAGAGAGACAGACAGAGGCTACAACTTTATACATAGAGATTACAAACCATATATCAGTTATGTACCATGCGGGATACACGCTTAAGAGATTATGTATTTTTCGAGACATGACTGACGAGGCAGATTTTTTTCCCGCAGTAGGTTGCCATTTCTTTCTGCGGTAGATCAATTACCATCCAAGGTTATAGAACCAGGTCTGTCCTGCTATATACCCATAGCTGGGGGGGGGAGAAGAAGAGGATTCATACTTTTGCCAAGGATATTAGCATTTAAGTGAATATCAGTTCAGTTATGTGCCATGCATGATGCACACTTAGACGATCATGTATCTATCTCCAAAACCCTGGGAGGAGTTCGATAACAAACAGACAGACAGAGGCTATAACTTTATACATAGAGATTACAGATCATATGTACAACATTATAAAATCCAAAAGGAAAAAATATTATGTCGAACTGGAAATGAAATTTTGGAAGGATATGATTCTTGATGGCTGATCGTCTTTAAGGCTAATCAGCTTGAAATTGTCAGACAAGTACAGTTCAACTCTTTTCCCACAGATGAAACAACGCAAACCTTTCACTGCCCTGTCGATGTTTTCATGGAAATTTTTCAGTCGAATTACATTCCTTAGTTCCATCAGTTTTAATCTTCATATCCAATACCCACCATGCCACGCCCATTGTAGCGAACCAGCTTCATTTTATTCGTATTCCTTTGGTGAGATGTAGGTTCCAGTCGAGCAGTTTCTTCCCCCCCGCCTTCCAGCTGGTGCTTTGTAGAACAGGCTCCCAAGAGGGTGCTTCCCCGATTACTACAATCTTAACATGTTCAAGTCTAGGATTAACCGTTATCTTCCACACTTGAGCCCCTATTATATGATTCATCGCCAAAGAGTCTGGAGAAATTGTCGCCTTCCTGTACGACACAAGTAAGTACCTAGCTTCTTCTATCCTCTAGATTTACAAGAGCCAGATCAGGCCATTTATGGGCAGGAGTTGCTCAGTCTTCACTTTCCAGTCTTGACATTCCAAAAGTATGTCCGCGCCCCTGTGAGTGATGAATTATTTTCCACCCTATAACTCTTTTCCCACAGACAAAAAGAAACAAACCTCTCGCTGCTCTGTCACTGTTTTCATGGAAAGCGTTCAGTCGTACTACATTCCTTAGTTCCCCAATTTCTAACCTTCATGTCTAATACCCAATATGCCACGCCCATTGTAGCGAACCACCCTCATTCCCTTCCTATTTTATTGGTGAGATCTAAGTTACACTCGAATTCCTTCCTCGTCTTTTGAACAGGAGTAGAGGTTTAACCCTTGTTTCCTGTTTAGGATTGGGTTTCCGTTTCTTTTTAAAGTCAACTTCTGCTTTATACTTCGAACGTCTCCGCCTGAACTCTGAAATATTATTTACTATTTATTTATTTTTCTTTCCTCAATGGGAGTAGATAGTTTCGTTATCGCCCGGTTTACACTCCTCCCCCATCTTTTGAACAGGAGTAGAGGTTTAGCACTTGTTCCCTGTTTAGGATTGTTTTTCCATTTCCTTTTAAAGTCTACTTCTGCTTTATACTTCTAATGTCTCCGCCTGAACTCTGAAATATTATTTATCTATTTTTCTTTCCTCGGTTAGATAGTTTCGCTATGGCCCGGTTCACACTCCTTCCCTTTTATTTGAACAGGAGTAGAGGTTTATCTCTTGTTCCCTGTTTAGGATCGGGTTTCCATTTTCTCTTAAAGTCTACTTCTGCTTTATACTTCTAATGTCTCCGCCTGAACTCTGAAATATTATTTACTATTTATTTATTTTTCTTTCCTCAATGGTTTCGCCTATCGGTTTTTTCTAAAGTCTACTCCTAATGCTTATCCTTTCTTACGCCTTGAGTGGCTTTCGGGCATTCTATTGGGTAAACATTATTAAAAAAAAAACACAACTCCCTGTTTTTTAATTCATTTATATGAGCTTATGGCTTAGGGTATTGCCAGTATTCCTCTTCCCCCCGTTGCTGTCTGTGTGACCTGTGAGTGTCAAATTCTCTCACCTTTACAAGAGCCAGATCAGACCTAAATTGAAGTATTGTTGACATATATGGGCAGGAGCTGCCCAATGTTCAGTTTCCGGTCTCGATAGTGTCTAAAAGCGTCTCTGTGTCTTTGTGGGTGACAAATTATTTTCCATCCTACAACCCCTTTCCTCACAGACGAAACGTGGCAATCCACTCGCTGCTCTGTCGCGATTTCCATGGAAAGTGTTCACAAGAACTACATTCCTTAGTTCCACCAGTTCGAACCTTCACAGGTAGGGCAACCCCCGATAACACGCCCATTGCAGCGAACCACTCTCATTCCCTTCGGATTCCACCGCTGAGATGTAAGTTCCAATCGAGTAGCTTCTTCCCACGAACCGCTGCTTTGTGCAACCGACTCTGTTCAGGGCTAGGGTTAACCGTTATCTTCCCCACATGTCCTCATAAATCGTGCTTCGTACTCAGTAATTTTTTACCTCGAGTGGCTCTTTGGCCTTTTATAGATAGATTTTGGAGAATCTCTTCAATGAAGTATGGTTTTGTTGTAACCTAGGAAGGGTTACTGAATGGGGAACAACCAAAACGGAGGTTAGAATTAAAATGGTATTCTTTATAACATCAACAAAATACAATACTCGCCAACGCCGTGAAGTAGGTAAACCACTGCTAGTGGTGGACTAATTAGACAGCATATTACTCCCCACTTACAATAGTTTCCAACGTATTTATGAGAATTGGGACATAACCATTTGTGTTCATAGGCACGGTATATAACAGGTTTTCATACCTGATTGTGGTCTTCCCTACTGCTTTAAGGCGGACTCGGTCTTCCTTCTCGTGGAGACTGGCTCGCACACCCACACTGGCAACGATTTCGGCAATTCCTCATCTCCTCCAAATCAATTAGGTCGTCACTTTTTACACTAAAGATAACAGTGATATAGCTCCTAAAATACATTAGTTGGTTTTTCTTTTGGAGGCGGGTAAAGAGAAAAATGTATTTTCCACCTTGGACCAAATTCTGCTCAAGTCATTCTTTAGTCCTACGCTACATTTTAGAATTCGCTTTGCGATTTACCCTTCTCTGAATAATAATAACAAAGAATCAATTAAAATTTTACCCGGATCAAAGTCCCAAAATCATAATTTTAAAACTGGAATAAATTGAATTAGAACTCCACACTAAGTAAACTTACATAATTTTCAAATTGATTTTAAATTCATGATATTCAATAATGCCTCTTTTCAGTACAAACATGAGCTCGAGGCTTTACCAATTTGGGGCGTTCCATCACGATCGGGATCAAAAATTTCGAAGCCAACAAAAGAGAAAATGAAGAAGTCAAACGGCATGAGAAAAATGTTTGAAAAAATAAACTTCGTTCATCAATCAACATTATCATGCAGTCAATACCATAGGCTCTTCCATACAAGAATTGGTCAGCTTAGTCATCAACGCCATCATCATATAGGAAGCGATCAGCAAAGAAGAAATTAAATTCTTGGATGCGAGATAAAGCCGACGAACACTTGAACTGAAGTCGATTTTCACCAGGACTTCACCGATTGTAGCCTTGTATCAGACAATAAGCTTATGATTGAGAACAAATCCAGATGAAGTTCCATTTGTTTAACTTCTTGTTCGCTACCTCGTTTTTTTATCATACTTCCATCTTTGTAACTGTTATTTGAAATGACAAACATTACTAAGTTCTGCTACAAAATACAGGAAGTTGTAGAGAGTCGTGAAGGCCCATGTCCTTAAGGGACACGACACGTAGAATAAGAATGCCAGAATCTTACAACTACACGTGACTGTTGCTATACAAGTTTTTTTCTTGCCGACATTGTTCGTTTATTCAAGCCCAACTGTACCAACTGGCGGTGTTTCATCATCAGAAAAAAAAACTTCAAAGCCAACAGAAGAGAAAAGGAAGAATCCAAACGACAAGAGAAAAAGGCTCGACAAAATCAACTTCGTCCTCCATCAACATTATTATGCAGTCAATGACATCGAATCTTCCATGCAAGAATTGGTCTACTTAGCCATCAACGCCATCATCATAAAGGAAGCGATCAGCAAAGAAGAAATTTAATTCTTGGGTGCAAGTTAAAGCCGACGAACGATTATATATAGAGAGTGGATTATTAGAATGGAATACAAAAATGTGAAAGTATTACCAGAATGGAATATAAGAATGTGAAGACTTATCAGAATGATATTCCATAATATGAATTGATTATCACAATGGAATACAAGAATGTGAATGGTTTACCAGAATAGAATCGGAGACTGTGAAAGTATTGCTAGAATGGAATACAAGAATGTGAAAGTATTACCAGAATGGAATACAAGAATGTGACTGAATTATCAGAATGGTATACAAGAATATGAACAGATTATCACAGGGGAATACAAGAATGTGAATGGATTACCAGAATAGAATAAGAAAGTGTAAAAAGATTACTAGAATGGAATACAAGAATGTGAATGGATTATCAGAATGGAATACAAGAATGTTAATGGATTACCAGAATGGAATACAAATATGTGAATAAATTATCAGAATGGAATACAAGAATATGAATAGATTATCGCAATGGAATACAAGAATATGAATGTCTTACCAGAAGAGAGTAGGAGAATGTGAATTGATAACCAG
>CAHIKZ030001259.1:425000-560000 GCA_903632075.3 Acanthosepion pharaonis
AAATGGTTGCTGAAGACATTAGGTTTATAATACCCAGAAATTCATACCCAGATGTCCGAATTTATGTTGGATTTATTTTTCTTCCTAATTATATCTCTGTCTTGGATGTAGTGGTAAAGATCCTTGTATTAGTGATAACTAATTTATTTACACATTTTATAGAAAGAGTTTTAGAGAGCATGATTATGAATTTTAGGTTGTTATCGGTGGTGTCTAGATTTTGTAAGCATCGAGAATGAAATGATGTGGGTACTAAAGTCTAAATCTTTTCTCAAAGTGAAGAATAGAAATACATTGAGAAAACATTTAGACTTTAAATTAATGCGTCAAATTAAATAAAATCCAATGGTTTATCGTCAAGAGTTGCAACTTTCATCAGGAATCTGTGTAACTAAACAGACAATAAGCAATGAAATTCATAGAAACAAGTTAGGCCCCCCCTCGGAAAATGCCACTGCTATTAAAAAGATACAGAGATGACAGGTTGAAATTCGTTCGTGAACACAAGGATAAGTATTGGAAAAGATTATTATGGACAGATGAAACCAACATTGAGTTGTTTGGGCGTAATTCTAGAAACCTCGTATGGAGGAAAGATGGCGATGCCTTCAAACAAAAGAAGACAGTTTCAACAGTGAAATTTGGTGGTAGCAGCATCATACTTTGGGGAAGTCTTTTCTCAAAAGATACTGGCAACATATCAGTACTAGATGGTAGAATGAATGCCACAACATATCAAAATATTTTGCAAGTAAATTTAATGATTTCGGTTGAAAATGAAGTTCCTCCTGATTGGATCTTCCAACAAAATAATGATCCTAAGCAAACTGCAAAATCTACGAATAAATCTAAAATATCTGGAAATGGCCAAGTCAGTTCCCTGATTTAAACCCAATGAAGAATTTGTGACTCTTTTATACCTCTACATTGTGGTGTGACCTTCCAATCAGCCATTTATATTGACACACATACATACATACATACATATATGTGTGTGTGTATAAATATATATATATATATTTATTTTTTAAATAAAAACAGACCACTTTAAGGTTCCATGCAATAAATTATTTCATCACAGCCCTTTTAAAAGTACTGCGGATCATCAGACTTTACTTCCAAATAAAAAATGAAAAGAAAATTACACATTTTTGACGAGCCGTATTAAACATATGTAAATTAACAAAGTGAGGAAGTGAGTGGGGGGTGGGGAGAAGACATGAGTGAGTTAGCAGACATTGACACATTTAAACGGTTAACTTAACGGAAGTTATATATTGATATCGAAGGGGTAGAGAAGAAAAATCCCATAAAGAGAAAAAGAGAGAAGGAAGTTATGAGGGAAGTTGTCACTAATTTTCTTTGTAAAAAAAAAAAGGCTAGAAACAGATGATGTTATTTTGTTTTACTTTGAAAGTGTAATTTTGGGTGTTCATAAAGATTATGATGTTTGATATAAATTTGAATGTCTCTAAACTGTCTACAAATGATTTAATTTGATGTGTGATTTAAATTTTATTAAAATTTGGGGGATTTTCTATGAAATAGTCGATTAGAGAAATATATTCATAGAAAGTATATTAAAAGAATAAAATTTTATTTTAAAATATAAGTTTACTTCTAGTAATCTTGTTTTTATATAATCTCTTTAAAAAATTTTATTATTGATTATTAAGTTGACATCTCTATCCGTTTGAATTTTGTTCATAAATAAATATATATATATATATATATATATATATATATATATATATATATGTAATTTATTATATATATTATTTATAAATTATATATGCGCGGTACTTATTGGAAAGTGCTCAATATCAGTGACAGAGCTAACATATTTCGTTGGATTGATGTGAGTTTGTGGTCCTGTGTTTGATGATTTTGTCTGATGATCGCAAATGAGTTACATATCCCACAGGTTCTGTAGTAGAATCCAATGACTGACTATGAATTTATTTTTTGATTGTGGAGGGAATAGAAAACAATTAGATTATTTTTGTTAGTGGATTTATGATAAACTCTAAAATCTCATTCTCTGATGAAATTTTAATAAAAGGGAAACAGGTTTTATGAAAATCAACCAATAATTAATAAAGTTATTAAAAATTTAAAGACAGTGTTTCTTTCCAGCCAACCCTGTGTATGTGCACACACACACACACACACACACACACATATATATATATATATATATATATATATAATAGCTGGCCACTCGTATTCGAGGATACCCGTCTACTATATATATATATAGAGAGAGGGAATATTCCTACACCTACAGATTTTTAATTTATTGTCTTTCTAACTAATGAATAAACATATTTTTCTTGTTATTGTACTTTCTCTTGATTGGATCTTCCAACAAGATAATGATCCTAAGCACACTGCAAAATCTACGAAGTAATGACTTGCTGAAAATAATATAAATATCCTGAAATAGCCAAGTCAGTCCATAGATTTAAACCCAATCGAGAATCTGTGGTGTTATTTGAAAATTCAAATCCAATCGAGAGCTCCAACAAACATCCCGGATGTGAAGATCATATGCGAAGAAGAATGGAACAAAATACCAACTAAAATTTGAAAATCATTAATTGAGAACTACAAGAAGAGGTTGGTTGCTGTAGAAGTGAATAATGGCTATTCTTGAAATTATTACATGAAGATTATGTATTCTTATTTGTGCTGTACAAATACTTTTTTCACCCATTAAAATGGATAAATGGGATTTATTTCTATTAAATCAATGTTTTCTGTTTTTATGCATATTTATTTATTACGCATTTGTGTACAGTTAATTAAATGAAAATTATTTTATTCATTAGTTGGAAATACAATAAATTAAAAATTTATATGCACGAATATTTGTTTCCCCCTCCACTTTATATGTATGTATCAACATGGCGATTGTCTCTTTTCCTTTAACCAAAAATTTGTCTGCGAATATGAAAGCATCCAGCTGAAAATAAGTAGACAAAACTTGCCTAAATTATTGAATGAAACATGTCTTAATATATATTTTATGACATTTTTTTATATTTATACATTCTTTTTATAGATACAAATATGCTCTGTTTATAATAAATAGTATTAACGACATTTAGCGGTGTGAATGTCCGAGAAATTTTCATAAAAAATATGCTTACTCGACAGGAATCGAACCTGTATCCTATACGGAACCGTCATATATTAATTATATACTACACCAAATCTAGTATATCTAATTCGGTCATTGGTAACGGCTCTCCCCACCTACTAACGTGTTGCAGAAAAACAGACATAGTTTATAAATTTAAATGTCCTCTGGGAGATTGTATCTCCAACGGTAAAAATAAAGTATATTTTGGACACACTACGATAACGTTGTCTCGGCGGCTGAGTTTCTATTTGAAAGATATGTTCAACATTTTTAAACTTACAACAGCATACCTGTCCACATTCGCAATTCAGAAAAATTCTTGTTGAACATACATCTGTACTTTTTCTTGCAAATAATATAAACTAAAAATTCCCTAAACTATCTATATTAAAAAATGAAACCAAACCTGAATAAAATTAATTATGGACAGTGCATAAATGTTTTAAAATGTGTACAATAGATAGTTTAAAATATCAACGTTTGCACTAATAGTTTGATTACCTATTTCTTAAAAACCGTCGACAAATCATACTTAGTTAACACCCCTGAAGCTAAGTTTAGCAATCATGTACTGACTCAGCGTTCTTAAACAACACTGAAAATGATGAACACTATAATACTTGTCTTGTAATAAACAACACCCTGATGATGACATTGTGCTATGAATAAAATAATATGTATCAGCACGGCGATTTTCTTTCTTCCTTTATTAATAGCGCTAAAAAGCTTGTCCGTGAATATGAAAGGATCTAACTAAAAATAAGTAGACGAGAACTTGTCTAAATTATTCAATAAAATACTTCTCAATATATATATATATGTGTATGTGTGTGTGTGTATGTATGTATTTTAAGACATTTTTATGTTTATACATTCTTTTTATAGATTCAAATATTTAAGTAAATCCTCTGTTTATAATAAATATATAATATGTTCATAGAAATTACGCGTCCTCCGACAGGAATCGAACCTGTATCCTATACGGACCCGTCATATAGCCTGACGTGCTTTTTCCCGATTGAGCCACAAAGGTCGATTCTATGATTTATCCGAAAGCGCTTGGGGCAATAATCACGATTGACAGTGTCTACGCACTCACAAAACGAAAAGGACACTCGAAAAATTGAATAATAAACTTGCGAAATTTTTCATGTCTGTGAAATTCACCAAATTATTTATAAATGAAGGAATCGAAAGACACAGTGGTGTAACGGATCGCGGCTCTGACTGAGGAACCGGAGAACCGAGTTCGAATTCTATTCGAGTTCATTACATTCCCTTACGTGCTAAAGGTGGGAAAGGTATGAATCCTCTTCTTCTCCCCACCCAGCTATTTCCCCATAGAGAAGAAGAGCAATCTAGAGCTTGGATGGCAACTAGTTTACTGCAGAAAGAAATGGCAACCTACTGCGGGAAAAAATCTGCTTCGTCAGTCATGCATCGAATGTTACATGATCGCCTACGCGTGTATCACGCATGGCACATAACTGAACTGACATTTATGGTTTAAAGGGCTCGAATTTATATATATATATATATATATATATATATATATATATATATATATATATATATATATATATATATATATATATATATAAATTTGTTTACATTCGATACGCCAGAGCAGTTATGAATGGAGATTCATGGAAAATTGGAGTTTATGGATTCGACCTTGTCTACCGAACGCTTCTTTGTAGGTTAACGGTGAGGCAATCGGATATGACGGTTCCGTATAGTTCAGGTTCGAATTGTCAAAGAACGAATATTTTCTATGAAAATTTCTCGGACATTCAGGCCGGTAAATGTTATTTAATACTGTTTATCATAAACAGAGCATTTGCTTAAATACTTGTATCTTTAAAAAAAAATAACAACGTTAAACATAATAAAATGTCTTTTAATAAATAAATTGTCGGACCTTGTCCATTTCTTAATATATATATATATATATATATAAAGCATGGTGGAGTACTGGATAGCGGTTTGAGGAATCGGATAACCGAGTTCGAGTTCATTGCATTCACTTACATACCAATACCCTTGGAAACGTTATGAATTCACCTCTTTTAACGAGGTTTCTTAATAGGTTACTTAGCTTTTGAAAGGCATCTTTCGCTATTCCAATGGGATTTCGGATTTGTTTAGGCAGTAAGAATTCGTCCAAATATGTTTCATTAAGTTCGATCAGTAAGGTCTGTTCTTTTAAATGTTCTATCGTATTCTTCTTACGATTTACCATCTTAATCGAAATTGTTGATAAAGTGTTAAAAAAATTAGGGACAGTCGCAAGAATTTGAACAAAATCAAAACAAAGCATGAATTAGGGACAAGTTAGTTTGAATACAGTAAAATAATAAAAGATTGAATAAACAGAATTTGATTATACATAAATACTACATACATATATATATACATACACACAAACATACACACACAAACATACACACACACACACACACACATATATATATATATATATATATATATATATATATATTACAATGAATTACTGATACAAAAAGTAAAATAAATGCTCCCTGAATTTTACCAAAAACAAAATAATTTCCATGCCTGAAGATGACTGAATGTACAGTCGAAAGTACTTCAGTATTTCAGAAAGACCTTATACAGCTTATAATTTTTAAAAGAGGGATCATAACGTTCATCCATTGATTAGTAGGTTAATGCATCGTTAAAATTTTGTAGGAGAAGGGATTTCGCCATTTTATATCATTAACTTTACTAATTTACCTTTTTTATGAATGAATATATATATATATATATATATATATATATATATATATATATATATATTATCATTATTATATTTTTACATCACTACACAACAATTTCCATGTTTCGGAACTTTAATATTGTCCCTCATCAGGCGATGTTAGATAACTTATGATGAAAATGATTTACTTTGGAAATCAGAAAACAAATTGGTAGCCCATTTGAGAGTTTAAAAAAGGAAGGGAGACAAAAATTCCCAAAATAAAAAACACATTTGTGGGTATGTCTTGATTAACCAATCAAAAGAAAACTGAAATAGAAAAATAAGGTCAGACGGTAGGGCTAGGTGGGTTATTAATTCATGTTTAGATAAACTGACACTTTAGATAGGTCCACAGCAGACGACATCCTGGTGCAAATATCAAGTTTAGATAGGGTGTTGTAGACACAGAGTTATATTAAACAAAAAGTTCATTTTAAGGAATTTCAAGATTTAATAAAAATAGACATTTTTATACTTCAGAACTTTCTTAAAGGGGCCGCTAGTTTAATTAAAACATTTTTATATACATTTTGAACCCAAATATATATACAGGGTGTCCCACAAATATTCACTCGCATTCTCATTTTCTATAATTTCTTGATTTCTTTTTTAAATTTTTTCAGATCTATGCCTTTAATTTCATTTGATTTTAATTTAAATCGTTAATCTTTGTAACGAAATAAAAATTAATAGGTCTCAATTTTAACCATTAATCTTATTTGCAAGTCAATAAAACCTGCAATTATTACCATTTACTGAGAGGGTACATTTTTTGGACACACACACACACGCACACACACACACCACACACACACACATATATATATATATATATATATGTGTGTGTGTGTGTGTGTATATGTGTGTGTGTGTGTGTGTGTGTGTGTGTATATTTAGGCGTCAATTTTTCATTAAATAATATAGACAAGTTTTGTCTATTTATTTTAAGTAAGTTCCTTTCATATTGTCTGATAAGTTTAATAACATTATCATTGAAGGACGAAAGGAAATCACCATATTGATACATGTTCAGACATTTAAAACAACATGCCTGGCCGCGTACACAATTCCGGAAAATCCTTGTTGAAAACGCAACTACACTTAAACATGAAAACAAAAATTAAAAATTCTTGAAGCTATATACATAAAACAGTTGAAACCTAACCTGAACAAAATAAACTATGAAATCTCCACAAATATTCTTAAATGCCTATAATTGATAACAGAAGCCATTGGTTTATACCAACGGCTTCCCATACTTAATACTTTTCGTTTTCATCCTCGCGTGGTCATGTGTGACGTCATGAGCTGCAGTGCGATTTTCGCTTCCGTGTCTCGTATGCACGAGTCTGTCGTTGCTTTGAAATTTTTCATGCAACAAAAACAGATTATCATTATTGCTTTGTCCGTGTATTGTCTTGATATGTTGAAATGTAATTGTCATCTTTGATAATGGCTTATGTAAGCCGAAAGCTTAGATCGGATTTAAACATGTATCAATATGGTGATTTCCTTTCCTCTTTCAATGATAATTATTATTAAACTCATCAGACAATATGAAAGGGACTTGTCTATATTATTTAATGAAACATGCATCAATATATATATATATATATATATATATATATATATAGGGAGGTGATGTTGTAAGAAAGAACAGTTAGATTAATGATCCAAAATTCTTTAGTATTTATGTTTTTATTTTTAAAAAGCAGTGTTCGTTGCAGAAGTAGAGCTAAAATTATAATTATTTTTTTATAAAAATGTGATTCCATCGCGACACAGAAATTACTATGTTTCGAAACTGGACTCAGGTCTTAAAGATTAATTTCAATATTGAACTTAAAATTTAGAGTACAGTTTAATCCCCAAAGGATGTTTAGAGCAGGTATATATGTCTACATCACCATATCTTTCTAAACATCGCTTGAGAATGAAACTGTACTGTAAATTTTAAGTTTCATATTGAAAATAAGCTTTAGCTTTGTTGTGATGGAATCATTTTTTAAAAAATAATTATAATATATATATATATATATAACATAAATATGTTACAAAGTCACTACAAAAATAGCTATTTTGTTTCACTACAAAAATAGCTATTTTGTGTCTTATCAAGTGAGGGTGTTATCACTTGATAAGACACCAGAAGTGTTGAAACAAAATGGCTATTTTTGTAGTAATTTTATAACATATTTATGTTATAATTTTCGAATAAATTATATTTGCTCTACTCTGTATTGAGCACTCTTTTAAGAATAGTAATTTTTGTTACTGGAATTTATTCCGTATACCAATCCTATACTTGATATATATATATATATATATATATATATATATATATATATATATATATATACCCAAGTATATAATTGGTATATACGGAATGAATTCCAATAACCAACAATTACTATTCTTAAAAGAGTGCTCAATAAAGTAGAAGAGATATAATTATTATTTATAAAAAAATTATAACATAAGTATAATTATGTTATAATTTTTTATAAATAATAATATATATATATATATATATATATATATATATATATATATATATATCCGTGTGTGTGTGTGCGTTGTATGGATATGAGTTTGTGACACTGGGTTTCACGCTTTTGTGGTCATCAGACAAACTCGTTTATTTTTTTAAAATTGGATCTTTTTATGCATGCTTGACTATGTTTGGTGGCGGGAGTAGGGAATCTACTTCTGTATTTGTTTGGGGTGGCACACACATACGCATAGACACATACATACAGGCGCAGGCATTTTAGTTCACACCAACACACCCATATAAGCAATTCGAGACTTGGTGCAGATACACAGCCTTCCGGTCGGGCATATATATATATTTCTGTGACGGGACCTTAGCTCGGGCAGATACCCCCTCCCACCACCAAACTATCAAGAGCGAGATGGACACAGGATCAATGGGACAAGACGTCGGTTTTCTCGCACCATCTTCAATGCTGGAGAGCGACCCTAATCGGTATGATAATGTCTCTCTGGTTGGCTAGTGTGAAATGGCCAGGACCTGAGGTCGGGGTTTCGCAAGTCGAGGCTCTCTTGTGACCATCAGCTTCTCGGAGGTGGGTAGAGAAAACCCGTTTTTCAACTCGTGATTATGAGGACATTCTTTCTAGGAGGTTTCGCCCTCTATTCAGAATGTTTTGATGGTCCCTCGAGAGGGGTTTCCTGGCCAGTGAGCAAGTCTTCAAACGCGGCATGTGCTCTTGTCTTCGCAGATCTGCCGGGCAGGCTTTGCGTGTTGGATGTTACAATAAAGGATAAGTCTCTTCGTCTCATTGGAGTTTATGTGCCTAATGACCATTCTGGGTGGCCTGATCTGTCTCGGCAGATCTTGCCGTTTTTGACGACATCTCACTGATTAGTTTTATCGGGCGATTGGAATGCCGTCCTTGATCCCGATATAGATCGTATAGGATCAAATTCAGGTACTAACAAATGGGATGCCAGACCATTTCGGGATCTTGTCGATAAGTACCGTAATGAACACTCTCGGGAGGTAGTGTAGACTTGGACGAATGTGCGCTCTAGCTACCTCGTCCGAGTCGTAGAAGAGTCGATGTAGGGCCCTTAGGATGTCCAAGTTTCCATTATATAGTTTACTTGGTTCATAGGCTCGTCTAGAATCGTGTAAACTTAAATATGCCTAAGGTTAATGATATAATGGAATATGCATACACTAGTGTTCCCCTTCAGGGGAATATGATTGGCTGGTGTCCGTCATAAATACAGACGTGTAGGTACGACAGAGTTTAAGTCTATGACGACGCCCATTGGACTACGCCATTGGCTATCCTATTGGTCTACACCTATTACCTGCGACTACAACGAGTACCAGTCGATTACTACTACCGTGTACTACTTGGCTACTTCGATCAAATATATCCCTTTCCGGGACATATCAGTAAATAATAACGGAATTATTTGTATTGTTTCAATTAATTTTCACAAGGGCGTAGATACACTCCAGTCGGTAACAAGAAAGACCGGCTAACCATGCTGATGCTTTTGGAAAGTGCTGGAGCATTTCCAATATATACTAGCATGATCTGACATTAGACATTGTTCTATGGTCAGACAAGTTCTCTAAGACCATAAGAATTGCGTTAATAGTCCCTTGTAAATAAAACCTGAAGTTGACACAGGGGCACAAAAAGATTTTGTTACTCAAATGTACCACGCAGATATGAAAAACACAAAGTACTAACATGTGCACTGGGTCATGTTTCATTGGAAAAATATTTTTGAAAATGTAACTGATATAATGGAATATGCATACACCTGAGTTCCCCCTCACTGGAATATGATTGGCTGGTGTCCGTCATAAATACAGACGGACGTGTAGGTACGACTGAGTTTAAGTCTATGATGACGCCCATTGGACTACGCCATTGGCTATCCTATTGGTCTACACCTATTACCTGCAACTACGGCGAGTACAGGTCGATTACTGCTACCGTGTACTACTTGGTTACAGTAGCCAAAACTACTTTGATCAAATATATCCCTTTCCGGGACATATCAGTTAAGATGGCTGGTTGCTGGAAATTGAACTCATCATTATTTGCTGAGCAAGATTTCCGAGACCAGCTGCTATTAGAACGGAAAGACGGCGGCTTCCTCCATCAGAATTTGGCAAAAAGTGGGCGAGACTTGCGCGTTTGTGTCGAGTAGGAAAGGCCGACTTAGGGTGGCACTTTGATGCCAGTTAAGCTGAAAAAAATTATTCTCCCTGGATTGTCATTGTCAACCACGCCCGAAATTAGGTTAGGGTTAAGGTTGTTTTTTTGTCCTTAGTTTTTTTTTCCTTTCAATTTAGCTAGGTGATGTATGCGCATTGATCCCTTTTATTTCTGTCCCAACTTTCTTTACTTTAATTCCCCCCCTCTCCCCTCCCCCGTTAGGTGGTCAGTGACGCCAGTTCTTTGGTGGATGCAAGACGCCTTTCGATTTTTCCTGTGTGAGTTTCGTATTAGTTATTCTATTTGAATAAGTGCGTGTTTGACTGGTTGGACCAATGAGTGGTTTCATATTACTCAAGTCCCGCATTAATTTCGTTCAGCTAACTGATGTTTCTGTCACATTTAAGGATTGCGGGGGTGTTATTACTAAGACTACTTTATTTAGTTTCTTGCAAATGGTTTTGTGCTTTTTTTGTATTAGGTTGGTGCAAAAATAATGACGTAAGAATGTCGTTTTTGACGTTAAAAAATACGTCAAAAACGACATTATTACGTCATTATTTTTGCACCAACCTAATAAATACCGATTGGAGTTAGATTTTAAATTGTTGCTTTATTCCTCCCTGCCCCACAGACAAGAATTGTCCATATGGGGGACTAGTTAAGGACTTCATGGAGACTCAGTGGTATTAGGGTGGATGCAGTAAGAGTGGTAAGTAAGAAGGCGTTGTTTTGATGTCAGGAATATTGTTGTATGTTTGGGTCAGTAATTGTGGCTAGCTAAGTTTAATTATTAGGTTGGTGCAAAAATAATGACGTAATAATGTCGTTTTTTTGACGTATTTTTTAACGTCAAAAAACGACATTCTTACGTCATTATTTTTGCACCAACCTAATATAAGACAAAATAAGACCGTCCTTTCTCCATTACCACATTTGGCCTTGTGCCACATTTTGTATTATATTATAAATAAATATACCTATATCTTTTTAATTTAAACGCAGTACTAGATTGGCAATAAAGTCGTGAAGTGCGCGAAATGCCCTCTCATCAGGTTGAGATCATAGACAAGGAACACCATTGGAAAATTCGTAAACTTAAGAAATCAGCACATATTCTAGGCCACAAAAATCTCCTGAGCCGACCGAGCATAGAAATGAATACAATATGGGAACCAATAATAAGGAGTGCCAGCGAAAAGCGATAATAACAAGAAAAGTTGCAATATGAACTCGGGTAAAAAAAATGAAATAACAGCAAAAAATTGCAATATGAGCACTGGTAAAAAATGGTTGCTGAGACATTAGATTTATAATATCCAGAAATTTATACACAGATGTCCTCAAGGACACATGTATAAAGGCGTTGGTTAGATCCAGTGACAGGACCCAAAGAGTGTGAGTTCAATACCCGGTCAAGGCAGTGGAGAACTTGCACAGGGAAATTAACAGGAGATAACTGATAACTGACATCCATTAAATATGGCACGTGGAACTAGAACAGTCTACCCCAGTGAGCGAAATAAAGGGTTCAGTTCGACATTCCAACCACCTGAAGAAGGCCGGAGCGTACAACGGCCGAAACGTTTTAATAAATATGGCGACAAAGATGAGGACAATAGTCCGAATAATGTAAATAAATGCATTTCTGTTTGAACGTCTGATTAGAACAAACTATATTAAACACATAAAATTATCGATTTATATAATACCGGAAGTAATCAATCAATCACAGACACCATTGGTTGTCCAAGATTTTTGTGTCATGTCTCTTCCGGATGTCTCAGTTATTTCCCTTTATCTCCACTCTCCAAGTTTTTTGATTCACCTGGTATTGAACTCACAATTCTTTGGATCTAGTCACTGGATCTAACCAACGTCTTTATCCACTGGGCTATATGTCCGGAAGAGTTATGGTATGTAGAACTAGAACAATCTACACCGTTGAAGGAAACAAAGGGTTTCGAAATTTCAATCACCTGAAGAAGGCCGGCGCGTACAACGGCCGAAACTTTGTGAATATGTCAATGAATATGCGGATAACAGTCCGAATAATGTAAATAATGTAAGTAAAAATCCTTCCATCGTAAAGCTCATACAAATCTGCGACAGTAAATAGGGACACGTGAGTGTAATCTTCTCGTAAGATAATTAACTACCTACCCTTACAATATCGATAACGTGGCTGATGTATCCATTGACAGTCTTGAACAGGAAGGGAAATACAAATTAACCGAGAAAATGAATCTTTGTAGCGGCTTCTCAACACGGATAAGTCACGCTAAGTGCAGACCATGATTGGCATATGGCGACACAATACACGACGGAGTCTAGACAGCCACACCCAAATTTGTAAAGGTCGGTTATTAGAGATCCGGTATCGTCCCAACCTGCGAAATGCCGGATTAGTGATGTTGACAGATCAATGCTTAGAAGTCAGGTAGAGACTCGTATTGGGTTCACCTGTCGCTCTTTTCACGACGCCTGCAACGCCATACAACTTGGAAGGCAGTATTTTTTATTATATATACATATGTGTATATACATAGACACCCACCAAGGCATTTATATATATTACAGCCTGTTTTGTACACATATACATGCTCACTCATATATACATGTGCATATATATATATATATATATATATATATATATATATATATACACGCATATACATATATAGCCTTTTTATGCATACTTGTACACATACATATTATCTTTTTATGCATACAAATATACAACTATTTCTTACATACATTCCTCTACACACATATGCATGTATATATGTCACCTCATATATACCTACATACACATACATACATACACATAATATATACATTACGGCCAATTTTTGTATATTTGTATATACATTCACACATACATTCCCACTCATATATATATATATATATATATATATATATATATATATATATATATATCGGTCCATACACACACACATATATATATATATATATATATATATATATATATATATATATATAAACCAATGCATATACACACTATAGACACTTTTTATGTGTACTTGTACTCATATATACAGATAACTATTTCTTTTTATATATATATATATATATATATACCTTTACACATACATACATGTATATGTGCCACTGTATTTGTTTCATGAACACACACACACGCACACACAATATATATATATATATTACAGTCAATATTTTAACGATGCGTTGTTTTTTCGAATATTTTGGATCGAATTGAGATACCTAATTTGTAAGCTTGTTTGTTTGCACACACACACACACACAAGCATACACACACACACATATATATACGATATATATATATATATATATATATATATATATATATATATATATATATATATATATATATATATATATATATATATATATATATATATATATATATCCCTGTTTATAAATTCCAGTTGCATAAGGTCTTTTTAAATTTTTACAGGCTTTCTCTTATTCTATATTTGTACAAAAAAGGCACAACCTTAAAATTTAAATTCAAACTCAGCGTTGCGACCGCACGTTCCAAAACAATAACACATTTCTCATAGCATTTTTTCGGATTACATCTCTATTTTCGTTGTCCTCTTATTACTGAGAAGTAAAAACAAGAACAAAATCTACTTCCATACCTGATGATGTCTGTAGGAACAGACGAAAGCTTGTGAAAAATTAAGACCTTATGCAACTGTAATTTATAAACGGGGATCATATCATTCATATACAGGTTCGGGGTTGATGTATCTTATTTATATTGTTTGCGACGATGTATTCTCGCCATTTAAATCATTAACCTCTATATTTGTTTTTTGTATGAATGATTCATGTATTTATAAACGATATATATATGTATATATTATATACGATATATATATGTATATATTATATACGATATATATATATATATATATATATATATATATATATATATATATATATATGCTTTTTTCTTCATACACATACACACACAAACACATATATATATGCATATGTTTCGAACAATAAAAATATTAAAAATTTAAAATTGTCAGCCAAACTGGGTTGTATATTAATATTTTTTCGTTTTTATTATTTCAGTTAGATTCCCTGACTAGTTTCGGCCAACATGGCCATCATCAGGAGAAAAAAAATTTTCTGCTTGTTAGTAGTAGTGAACGACAGAAATGAATGACTTGATGGAGAAAATGTACTTTTATTTGTAGTTTTCATTTTTTTTTTTTTTTTTTTGGTCAGTCTTTGTGTTGGTCAAACAGTCTCTTTTAAGTTTTTATTTAAGATAAGAGCTGGATTGATTCATGTTGCTCTGAATTCTCTTGGTCATTTTGACAGTATATATATATATATATATATATATATATACATATATATATATATATATATATGGAGCATATTATATAGACATATTAGTGCCCTTCGGGTACGTAGGTTTTTAAATCAGCCGGATTTACAATACAGACATTCACATATACATTACAGCATTGCCGCCGCGTAATAGCCCCCAAAACCCGGCCCAAGCCTGACTGTCACCCTCGCTATGACATCAACATTCGTTTTTCTTTCATTTTTTTTTTTTTTTTTTTTTTTGACTATTGTCATTTGTACAGGTAGGAAGGTTGAAAAAAATCGTGGATTTTGACGTCATTTAGAAGTCTCTGGAATGAATTTGTTTTGTTCATGTTAAGTCTCGTAAAAAAAAGTATATCAATAATTTTGAATGTGTTAAGATTAGTTAATTTTTTTACAAGAAAAATCTGAATTTGATTTTAAAAATTGCCGAAAAATATTGTTGCGATGGAATGATCTATTATGAAATGTCTCTAATTTGCATTTATATACATTCTCTTTATTTTCCACATTATTTACATTATTCGGACTATTGTCCTCATCTTTGTCGCCATATTTATTAAAACGTTGTACGCTCCGGCCTTCTTCAGGTGGTTGGAATTTCGAACTGAACCCTTTAATTCGCTCACAGGGGTAGACTGTTCTAGTTCCACGTGCCATGTTTTTAATGGATGTCAGTTATCAGTTATCTCCTGTTAATTTCCCTCTGAAAGTTCTCCACTGCCTTGACCGGGTATTGAACTCACACTAACCACTGTGCCATGTATCCTTGAGGACACATGGCACAGTGGATAAAGGTCCACAAGGACACATGGCACAGTGGATAAAGGCGTTGATTAAATCCAGTGACAGGACCCAAAGAGTGTGAGTTCAATACCCGTTTAAAGCAGTGGAGAACTTTCAGAGGGAAATTAACAGGAGATAACTGATAACTGACATCCATTAGACATGGCACGTGGAAGTAGAACAGTCTACCCCAGTGAGCGAAATAAATGGTTCAATTCGACATTCCAACCACCTGAAGAAGGCCGGAGTGTACAACGGCCGAAACGTTGTGATAAATATGGCGACAAAGATGAGGACAATAGTCCGAATAATGTAAATAATGTACATAATACCTCATCTCAGAAACATAGACAGACTCTTTATTTTCCCTTTTCCTTGTTGAATTGTTAGTCCTGGGTATAACGATAAACTACATCCGGCAGCAAGGCCTCTGATCCCGAGGTTTTGAGGAGCATGCAGCCACCTCTTAATTACTGATGTTCCCAGCTCCACCCTGATCTGGAGGGGTAGCACTTGTATATTTTCATAGTAAAATACTAGCAATACATTTTTATATATAAAAAAAATTACCAACGATACATTTTTAAAGCAGAATTATGAAGAATCAATTTTATAGCCAAATGACCTACAATACATTTTATCTGTAGTTGAAGGCATAAAACTATGTTCAAAATATTTAGATTTCGACATTAAATAACCCATTGAGGTGTTGATATTCCGTTAAACAAAGTCAACCAACCCAGTTGAATTGTTCACCTATAATACATATGATCCATTATTGTACATAGGTTATAATAAAATTTGTATCTTATATAAATATTACTTTGCTGAGCGGGTGGTGGGATCGTATCAGAGATTCGGAACGGAGCCCACGAAATCCTTGCACCGGCCATGCAAACTGCCACGCGTGACGGACAGGGAAGCAGTACGTCTACTTTTATAGTAATATAAATTGCATACAACGCTTTTCGTATTGGTAGGGTTAACAATGCTTGCCTCTCCCTTCTCTCTCTCTCTCTCTCTCTCTCTCTCTCTCTCTCTCTCTCTCTCCTCAGACTGTGCTTAGCGCTGTCACCAGTACTTCCCACTCATATTACTTCTCAGTATCGCTAATCACAAGACCACCGCCACCTCTCCGCCTCACATGGACCAAAATTAAAACAGTCCCGACCATAAAAAGAGCCGAGTCGGGGGAAATTTAATGAATTTCAAGAGATACGAATCATCTGAATTAATGTAACAAACATTGAAAGGCGACGAAATTTATTCCGGACTTTTAATTCGGAGACAAGTGGCGAGCAGGAAGAGGGTGTGATATGGAGGCTGTGAGGTGTGGGGCTCTAGCATGTCAGTAGAAGAGAGAATGAGAGAAACCTTGAGAGACAGTACGAGTGAAACTGTAAAAGAAAGAAAGAAAGAAAGAAAGAAAGAAATAGATAGAGAGAAAGATTAAAAGAAAGAAAGTGAGAGAGATCGAAAGAGAAATAGCGTGACAGAAAAAAGAGAATGAAATGATAAAAGAAAGAACGTATGAATAGATAAAGAGAAAAACATAAATAGAATTAAAAGAAAGAAAGAAAGAAAGAAAGAAAGAAAGAAAGAAAGAAAGAAAGAAAGAGGTATAAATTGACAGAGAGAAAGAGTAAAAGGAAGTTAGTGAGAGACCGAAAGAGAAATAATATGTTAGAAAGAAAAAGGGAATGAAATGATAAAAGAAAGAATGTAGAAATAGAAAGAAAGAAAGAAAGAGAAGGAAAGAAAAGTAGATAGTGAATGAAAGAAAGAAAGATGGAAAAAGATAGAGAAACAGAAAAATACATTGAAAGAAAGAGTTTGTGAGAAAGAAAAAAGAAAGAAAGAGAAAGAAAAAAGAAAAAAGAAAATAGCGAGTGATAAAAAAGAAAGACGAAGAAAAACATAGCGAGAAAATCAGAAACTAAAAGAGCGTGAATGAAAGAAAGAAAGAAACAAACAAACAAACAATACATACACGGGGCCGACACTATTTTTCAGACACTTTATTTTTTCAAGTTTTAGGTAGCACAGACAGTCTGTACTGTTTTAGTGGTTTTAGTGTAATGGCAATAACATTTAAAAACTGTTTCAATACTACAAATGGAAAAGCAGAATTCAAATTAGAAGTATTTTTTATTTTTTTTACAAATTTTCACATTACACAGGCGACAGTATTTTTCGGACATTGCAGAAACAATGCTAATAGTTTATGGCAGCACCCCTTTTTTTCAATGACTTCTATCAGTCTATCTTCATAATGTTCATTACATATTCATAATAACGTCTCTTCGTGTTTCTAGCAGTCTATTTTTAGCATCTTGTATGCGCTGCCACAGTTCAGCCTCTCTGGTTATTTCTGGCCTGTCGTAAACAAGCCCTGCAAGCATTTCCCATATGTTTTCAATTAAATTTAAGTCTGGACTTCTTGCAGGCCATTCCAGAGTAGTTATATTTGCTTGACACATCCAATTTTTCACTGATTTGGCCACATGGATGCTGCAGTTATCTTGCTGCAAAATAAAATTACTTCCCATTTCTTTTTCTATGAGTGGTAGGGCTCTCTTTTCCAAAAGTTCTCTGTAGCTCAAGCTATTTTGACGTCCTTTTAACCACTCGAGCCACAAGTTTCCATTCAGAAATACCATACCCTACCCCAAACCATGACTCCTCCTCCTCCCATCTGTCTCTTGTTGAGAATAACAGGTTCACCTTTTCTCGACCATGTACACCACCCGTCAGGTCCATCGAACTTAAAACGTTTTTCATCAGTAAATATCGACATGGTTTGTTATCCATCTTTTGGCGCTTCCCAGCCTTGTCTCCTTGTTTTTTCTCGTTAGTGTAATTCTTTTCTTGATTTTAGCATACTTAAGTCCAATTTCGTGCACCTTTCTCTGTCCAGTTCGAACACTGACGTCAAGTTCACACTTCTCCTTTACTTTCTTCGCTGTCACCTTTTCTCCAGATGATAACAACCTCGTAACACTCCTCTTCATTCTTCTTTCTGTTCTCTTGGAAATTGTTTTTTTTTCCGTCCTCTCTTTTTCTTCTTCCGCTCATAGTCTGTACTTAGCATGTATTCAACTGTTGACTTCGGTAGCTTCATCTCAGCGGCGATCTTTCGGATGCTGAGCCTGTCTTCTCTCTTCTTTTGGACCAAACTGATGACTTCTTTTGAATGCATTCTTCTTCAGGATTTTAATACGTTTTCGCAGTGAATGGTAAAGATACTCAAATGTAATCCGGGGTACAATTTACCTGCAGAAAATTTGCATATTGTAGACGTTCGACGACTAAATCATTAAAAAACCCGGAATTTGTGTCATGTCCGAAAAATAGTGTCGCCTAAGTTGAAGTAAAAATAAAGAAACCATGAAACCAAAGACAAACCCATCAATCAATGTTCATACCATTAATGGACAATTACTGCTGAACTACCTACTCATCAAAACAAAAGCTCTCGGCAGCAAAAGACACCTTTAAGTACACATTTCAAAGTGTCCCAAAAATAGCGTAGGCCCCCTGTAGATAGGAAGAATGTAATTGTAATATCTGTTTCCTTATTAACGAAACATTTGGTATCCATTGACCGGTTGAGATTTATAAAATATTTTTAAAATAATTTTCTCAAGTCCATTAGCTGTTATAACTCTTTCCCGTTATCCTAACCTTGATATTAGTGTTAACGGTAAATAAATAACAAAGCTTGCGATGGATAAATTGCCGTCTAAATTACGCAAGAAATTAAAATAATACTGATATCTAATTTAACAGATATATTTACCATAATTACACAAAAATATCTTGAAATACTAATAAGTAAATATATTCAATAAAATCGACATTGGCTTCAACCACGGCTACCAGACAACATCGGAATCACCTGCAATTCTTCTGGGCGGTCTCCTTGTTTTGTCGAACAATTGTGGTCAAGATAAACACTCAGTTGTAGAGCAAGCTGAGTGATCACCAATTCAACATTGAGACAGAGAGCTATTTATGGTGCAATGGAGCATCTCATTATGCTAAAGTGGGATAGTCCATTGCTTGGGCTGTGATTGGCTGCTGGTACCTGAGTGGAAGTATTACTATATAAATACTAGCATGATTTCTCAGTTAGTTTGCAGGGGTTTGTATTAGGTTACAACCTGCTTTATTTTGTCTGCCAGCTGGACGCTAGTTGGAACTCTTACGCCGGTAAGTGCTTTTTATTATTGTTATTCTACATCTTCCCCCCCATCGCGTGTGGATAGTGGCCTTTGGGGAGGGATGAGTTCCTTTAAACCTGGCTGGTTGTGCGGAAGTAGTCTGGACAATGCCCGAGGGGTTTTTGACCGTGTTATTGTAGACGGCTGAGCAATGTTTGATGTTATTCCAGCGTCGAATGTTTATTGCACTGGTGTAGGGGTCTCAGGTAATGCACTAGGTCTTGGAACTGGAATTGTTGGTGTATCCAGTTTCCTGAGAAATCGGCGATTTCGTAAGGTAATTCTACCTGATCCGTCAACTCTCATACGGTATTGGTGGTTGGGGAGGGTTTCAATGACCTGAGCTGTTGTGTCCCATCGACGGGTTGTTGGTCTTTGTAGTGCCACTATTTGTCCTTTTTGGAGGGGGTTTAAAGTGTGTGCTGTTCTGTTGTATCGCTCTATGAGACGAGCGTTCCGCCGGGATAGACTTATCTCACGATTTTGGGCTGCGGTTATCCAATTCGCGTGTGGCTTATAGAGTGTGGGGTGGGATGGTATGTAGTCACGTAGTCGGCGGTGGAGTAGTAGTTGAGCAGGGGATAGCCCAATGTTTTGAATGGGCGTATTCCTGTATTGGAGGATGGCTCTTGCTGCACGCTTATTATCCAACGATCCTTGGGCTCCTGTGTTGCCATTTACGATTCTCTTGGCTGTTTTGACAGCGAGCTCTGCTCGACCATTGGATTGCGGGTAACCAGCAGATGATAACCTTTGTTTAACAGCCTAGTCTTGCAAGAATTGCTTGAATGGAAGAGATGTGAAGGGTGTCCCACCATCACTGCTGAGTTCCTCAGGAGCGCCGTAGGTTTGAAATATGTCTCGGCAAATCGAAATAATCCTTGAGGCATTAGCTTCTCCGTGGCTCAAGTGGTATAGATTCATCCAGCCTGTTAACCTGTCAGCGCATGCTAAGTAACCATGGTTCCCAACATGGAAGATGTCCATGACGATTTGCTGAAATGGCCAATCAGGAGATGGTGTCAAATTGATTGGCTCTTTTGGTTGACTCGGGGCAATTTTTGAGCAGAACGTACAACCTGCTCTAATGTTACGAATTGAAGCATTCATCCCGGGCCAATAAACAGATTCATTGGCACGTGCCTTCATGCCAACTTCGCCTTGGTGTACAGAATGTAGGCTATGTAATATTTTTGTGCGTTGTGAGGTGGGGATAACGATTCTTTTATCTAAGAGCACTAACCCGTCGTCAACACTTAGGCGGTGCCTCACTTCCCAATATTCGCGGATTTCAGGTGCAGTGAGGATGCGCGTCCTTTGGAATCCGTTTTGTATTACTTCAATTAATTTTTTGTATTGCGGGTCGCTGCGTCCCGCCGTACGGATAACGTCTGGTGAGATGAGCTCCAGGTTGTCATTTGCACCGAATGTTGCTAATAAGGTTGTTGATTTGACCCAGTCATCCATGTTGTCAGACTCTAAGATGTCTGATTGAGAGGGTTCAGCAGTGAATACATTTAGGAGTGCCTGTGAAATGTCTGCTGGGTTACGAGAGACAGCATCGGAGGCTCTGTGCCATTTCCCAGGGCAGTGCTGAATGGTGAATCTGTACCTGAGGGTTTCTCCTTTAACCTGAATAATCGGGGGTTTGGATTTTACTAAGGTCTCTATCTCCGAATAATCCTTTTAGTGGTTCATGATCTGTAACCACTATGAGATTCGGGCAACCCATTACAAAAATCCGACATTTTTCCAATGCCCATGCAATTGCTGCTGCTTCACCTTCAATAGGTGCATATCTGCGTTCAGCATCAATGCAGAATCTGCTACCAGCAAATATCAGGCGCCAACCTTCAGGGCAGCAAACTGGGGCTTTGTCAGTGGTGCATGAGCAATACTTCTGCAGAAGTAGGAAGCCCATTCCGTCTTTGCTCCAATCTGGGGCAAGGCAGGTTATTCTTTCTTTTTGAAATGTTGCGATGCCTTTTCGGACTAAGTCAACTATGACCTTCTTTGAATGCTGGAATGCATCCTCAAGGCTTTTTATTCCATGTAAAGTGTGAGTCTCGTTTTACGAGATCACGAAATGGAAGCATGACTGGGCTTAGTGAGTATGCCCAAGCGACTTGGTTGACCAGCCCAAACCATGATCTGGCATCGGTGAGTGTTTTGGTATTGGGAAGCTCAATATTGCCTCCAGCATGGATTTAGAAGGGTTACACCAGAAGATGTTATTTGGAGGCCCCAAACTGCACCGTGTCTTGGCAAAATTGGAATTTTTCTCTATTTATTACGATGCCGTTTTTTTGCACAATGGAGGAGAAAATCGAAGGTGTGAAAAAAGGCTCCTTCGATGTCCGAGTCATAGAGTAGGGGTGTCATCCACGATTTTTACTTTTGGGGGATGTCTTTTATTACTTCATCATACCTTCGGGTGTAGGCATCGCCAGATGCTAGGTAACCTTGTGGCATTCTCAGGTACATGAACCTTCCCCATTCTGTGATGAAGGTGGTGAGTGGCTGGGACTCTTTATCTAAGGGGATGGAGTGATATCCATCAACAGCATCCAACACTGTTTTCTTTTTGTTTAGGTGGCACTTGTAGTGCTAGCTGGAATGGTGACCCTGTATGGTGTGTTTCCTGTTTGCACTGTGAATTCAAGTGTTGGTAGTCTATGGTTCTTCGTGGTTTGCCATTTTTCTTGGCGGTAATTACCATAGTGCTACACCAATCAGTGGGCATGCCAACGGGTACTGGGGTTATGATACCCCTTTTCACATCTTCCCAAAGGGCCTGTCTTACGGGCTCTTTGAAGTGAAAAGGCACAGGAATTGGGTTATGTCTGGCTTTGGGGACTGCTCCTTCTTTGAGGTGTATATGTGCAGTGGGGCTAGACATCGGTGGGAATTCACCATTGTTCTTGAACGCCGTTTCGGCAAATTGATTCAATAGCCAATTCTTGAGCCTATCAATGTTTTGTTCTGTTGGGGGAAAAGGGAGTTTTTTGGGGCGTGTTGGAAGTTGTCTCTCGACTTTGCATTGTTTAGGGCTCACGTCCGATTTTTTATGTGTGCTTGTCGAGGGCATGTGTTGCATTGTTGTTTGGGGTAATATTGTAGTTGTCGGCTTCGGGAAGTCTTTGGACAGTATCCCTACATCAATGCAGGCTGCTTTGCTGAAGTATAGCCGCTGAATCTTTTTTGCATATGTATAGGGCTTGTTTAGTTGTTCTTCCTTGGACGATGAATTCCACGGGGAGCCAACCCTGACATACAAGCGTAAAGCCTCCCACAGCTCGGACGACTTTTCTTGATGGAATGAGGTTGTTGATAGTGAGCCCCATATTCAGAAGGTGCTTAAGTCCCTGGAGACATATGGTGGCCCCCACTGTCAGGAAAGATTGTCATCCTAGTGCTGTGATTTCTGGGGATATTCTTAATTTGTCTGGGATCCGGTTTTGGCGAGAATGGAACAACATATGCATCAATTTCCCTTACCTGGCCTGTGTCTTTAGATGTATACGTGCCTGTCGTTTGATTGAATGTGGTGTGGGCGATAAGTGTGTCCATGGCGGCTTCATTAGCCTCTAGGTTTTCCCTGACCGCTTGAGCCAGTTTCTTAGCCCGGCATACCCTCGATAGGTGATTGGGCTTCCCACAATTACTACATGTTTTTCCCCATGCTGGGCATTTTAGCCGGCGTGATCCAGTTCCTGAGGTGCCATGCTGGTGGCTGCCACAACCTAAGCAAGCCTGGTGATTTGATTTAACATTGCAGCTGCAATAGGTGCTGGTACGGATCGCCTCGTTGGCTTGTGGTGTACCCTTCTGTCTGCGGTATGTTGATAGACGAGCAGCAGTTGTATCTGAAGCCCCGGCCATTGAGGTTTGGTCCCGTAATGCTGATTCAAATGCCTCAACATGACGGATATTTTGCTCAAGGGATTTAAGTGCCCCAGCTTTGGCCAGTAGGTCAGCCTGGAGTGTGTCATTTGCTATTCCACGGATGATCTGGTCCTTGATGTATATATCAGACAGGTCATGTTCACATGAGGGGCAGGTAAAGTTACAATCAACGGCTACGGCTCTGAGGCGGACAAGGTAACTTTGTATTGGCTCATCCGCATCCTGAGACATGGAGGCAAAAGTAAGGCGATGGACAATAGGACTCGACCTCTGGGTGACCAACACTTCTAGCATGTCAAGTAGCTTATCTGGATCAGTGGTAAAGAAGTCAGGGTGTGTGTTGATTATGGCGTTTTGCACAGCCTCATCAGCACAATTGTATAGGTGAATATTAGCTTGGGAGTTTGGCATATTTGTCATCTTGGTAAAGACATCCCAGTCAATTCGGAACTTCCTGAATTGCTGTGGTGTCATCTTGAGATCGAGATGAGGAGGCTTGGCTGCTAGTGCCTGAATGCGGGTTGTCTGGGTGGTGGATTCCTTAGCCTGCTTAATGATACATAGGGCTTCTCCCATTAATGCGACTCCCAGCTCCTTAAGCATAGATCGATCCAGCATTTGAAGGCTCTCGATTGTCAGCTTCTCGTCCGCAAACCTTGTCGCATGAGTTTTGGCCGAGTCGGTGGATATGCCTGCTTCAATGAAGAAGAGTTCCCAATTTTCAGGTGTCATAGATCCTGTTCGCAGCGCCATGTCGAACAATTGTGGTCAAGATAAACACTCAGTTGTAGAGCAAGCTGAGTGATCACCAATTCAACATTGAGACAGAGAGCTATTTATGGTGCAATGGAGCATCTCATTATGCTAAAGTGGGATAGTCCATTGCTTGGGATGTGATTGGCTGCTGGTACCTGAGTGGAAGTATTACTATATAAATACTAGCATGATTTCTCAGTTAGTTTGCAGGGTTTGTATTAGGTTACAACCTGCTTTATTTTTGTCTGCCAGCTGGACGCTAGTTGGAACTCTTACGCCGGTAAGTGCTTTTTATTATTGTTATTCTACAGTTTAAGTTAGTAAATGCTGACATAGTCCTTACTTTCAGATCATCTTTGGTGGTGCAAGGAGCTTTGTTGGCCTCTCGCTCAACTGCACCCCACACATAATAATTAAGGGGGTTGCGGACTGGGGGTTAGTCGATAAGACGTAAGGAGTGATGTGGTGACTGGGCTTTCCTGCATGTATGGCATGTTGCAGAGTTCTGTTGCCAGACATAAGGTCTTCCAGCAACCACCCTCTTGCCCCAGGGAAGCACTACCTCCTCAAGACACTTGATGTACGCCGCCATGTTGAGTCTGAGGCCCTCGCCAACAAATTCAGAACGGTCAGAGTGATTTTTCCGGGATGCCGTACCTTCGTAATCACCATTAGACTCATCCAACTCTTCCCGAATAAACTGCACCGTCCTCAGATTGACACCCAAACATTCTGAAATTTTCGTCTTGGAGTTTCCGGCACGAATGCCAAGCTGTACATCTCAATGTTTTTTTTTTCTTTTCTTCTTTCTTTTTTCTTTATACGCCTATATATTCTTTTTTCTTTTTTTCCTTTCCGTTTTTCTTTCTTTCTATTCTATTGCCTCTCTGTTTCTACGCTTTGTCCTTCTTTTCTTTGTTCCACCATTTTCTCCTTACGTTTTCTTTCTTTTGTCCTCTTACTCTCCCTTTCTGTCTTTCTTTCCGTCTACCGTTCTTTCTTACTTTCTTTCTTGCTAACTTTCTTTTTTGCTACCTTTCTTTTTTTTTCTGTTTTATTACCTCTCTCTTTCTACGTTTTGTCCCTTCTTTTCTTTTTCTACAATTTAATTTTCTTCTTTTCCTTATTTCCTCATTTGTTTCTTTCTTTCATCTATTTTCTTTATTTGACTCTTTCTTTCCGTCTATCTTTCTTTTTTCTTTCTTTCTTTCTTTCTTTCTTTTGTTTTTCCTCATATGTTCTTTTTCCGCCATTATTTTTTTTTCTTTGAGACTGAGAAAGAGGTGTTTTTACTGTTCTGAATTGTCCGGGGTCGATAGATCAACATAGTATCGGAAGCCTCTGTTATTGAATGAGGAGTAAGGAATGAAAATCATTATGACTAACCGGTTGGAGTTGATACAGCCTTGTAAAATTATGCTAACAGTAAACGAATTCTATTATAACATCGAGGAAAACTTGCATTGTTTTCTGCATGTTGTCCAGTGTCATATCATGTTCTTATTGTTGAAAACGTTAACTGATATACTTAACTCCATATGTCCTGACAATCGACTCTGACGTATCGAGAATGAATAATAAATTAACCGACTGACAACCTTTCTCATATCTGCATCGACAGACTCACGAGGCTATCTTTTCAAATCATTGCGTGTTTTAAATTCTCTTCTTCTGATTGGTGGAAAATAATCCAGAGGATAAATTTTCTTCTCAGTCCAAGTTAACAGGAGATTTTTTTTAATCCTGAACCAGACACAGCGTCGCTATAATCAGGCTCAGAATCAAGGCTTTAAAAAGAGTCGCGCGCGAACCTCATTGAAAATTTCTTCACTTGTAGGCAGTGATAACGTGTAGAGAGTTGTACTTTCTTTAGGCATTAATTTTTATAAACTCTCTATTTAGGAGTAATGGCCAACCAGACTCGTTGTCTTAACAATTACTCCGCACCGAAGCGCCTATTAGTAATATCTCCTGGATGCTTAACAGAGATAGGAGAATTTTGATACTTCTATCTGTAACTAGAAATGATTTTAAGCCATGAGGACTCACTAATTTCAAATGGGTTCTTTGCTCATAATACCAAATCTACGATTATTATTTTGTTCAACATCGTAGGCCACCCTTTGCTAACAACAGCTAGATCAATGTTTGCACACTGACCAGCACGAGAAAAATCTTAGCTGGGGCCCAGGTCTCCGAAGAAGTGAAGCCCAATCATTACGAGTGGATAAAGGTGGTCAGAAAGGCGGCAATGGCCAGTTTAAACTTTTGGCAACTTTTCGTAGACTCCTTCAGTTTCAAAAGACTTGTAAACAGGTGTCCAGCAATTTGATTCTTTAAAAGTCAGCCTAAAAATCGGAAAAATATCGAACGGTAAACAGGTGAGTCAAAGTTTTATGATGACCAACTGAGATTTGAAAAGATACATTTTAGTTTGTTAGACAAACTCACTAACTCTACACCTTTTAGGTTTTATGGGGACCAATTGATATTTGAAATGAAAACAAACTTAAAAAAGCTAAACCTTTTAGGTTTTTGGGGAACCAGTTGATATTTACAATGATGCTCACCCTGTACAAGGCTCAGGAGCCACTCGATGTAGAGGGTTACAGAGTAAGAAGTATCACTGTAAGTAAGGTGATAATGCCACCACGCCATAAAGGTGGGCACCGGAAGTGGAAGAAAATGAAAATATTCTAGAAAGAACTGGAAACCCAATCCTAAACAGAAAATAACGACGATATTCAGTCACCCCCCCCCACGAGGGTATCATGTGGCACAAGGCCTTTTTAACGTGGGCATTCCGAGCCATTAGGCTCGGCCAAAAAATAGCCCGTATAAACGGGTTCAGGGCCAGTTTTACCTCCCCGTAGGAAGAGAGTTCAACCGAACAGTCGCTCAGAAAGTACTGGGTCAGTCGACCCAGTACTTTCTGAAAGAAAATAACGACTAAACCTCTAATCCTGTTCAAATGAGCGGGAGGAGTGTGAGCCGGACGATAGACGAACCTATCTACTCCTATTGAAGAAAAAATAGTAAATAAGTAGCAAATAATAAGTTCAGAGTTCTAGGCGGATATATTAGATGTACAGAGTTGAAGCAGTCTTTAGAAGGAACCGGAAACCCTGTCCTAAACCGGAAACAAAGGATAACGTCTGCTCCGGTTCAAAAAGCTCTACTACTATTAAAGAAAACGATTCAGTTTTCAAGGCAAACATAAAAAAGCGACATCTTTTGAGTTGTTTGATGACCAACGGAGATTTAAAAAAAAAAAAACAGTTTAGTTTTTAAGATAAATTTACAAACGCTACATGGAGACCGATTGATTTTTGCAAAGATATTTTATTTCAAGTAAGAGCGGTTTCAAGCCTCTTTGATCCATTTTTCTCTAATCTCACACAAATAGGCACACCCAATTTAAAAAAGCAAAGCGCACTTGCTAACACATTGCCATTTGTACGTATGACAACAAAGTTTTTAATTTACTTTGGAATTTTTAAAAGTCAGTCATGTTTGTTTATACTCTTATTATTTTGAATATAATGTTAATTAAAATACAGGGTGTTTCAAAAAATTTGATATCCTTTGAGATGTAAATATCACAGAAAGTACATGATTAAGGCAAATGAAATTAAAAAGTATTAATGTTGAAGATCATAAGATTTATTCTTCCAAATCTGAATGAGAAATTCAAAAGCATGTGGATTATGTGAACGATTTCACAAATGTTCAATATGCGAACCGCCTGAGACACGGCATTTTATACCTGTAAAAAAAAAAAGATTAAAGATTAAAGAACATAAAAATACAAATAAAAAAAAACACAAAAACATAAAGACATAAAACATAAAACAAACATTAAACATAAAGATGCTATTAAAATTTGAAGTCATTTGAAGGAGATCTAACAAAGTTATTAGATTGCGAAATGATATCAAATTTTTTGAAACACCCTGTATATGTTAATTAAGGAAGTGCGTGAAAAATTGTTTCCTTACAAATGTTAAGAAGACGCATATGTAAGAGATTTTTAAATTTTTAACATTATTATGATATTAGATTAATATAATTTCTTTGTGAAGGCGATATATAGTAATTGAATGGCAAAATATAGTTAAATGATTGCTATTATTGTAGGGGGATATTAAGCTAGGAAATACACTGACGAGTTAACTCCCCAGTTTGTTCATATCTATCTATCTATCCCAGTTTGTTCATATCTATCTATCTATCTATCTGTTTATTTATTTATATATATATATATATATATATATATATATATATATATATATATATATATAATTATTTATTTAAAATATGATTCCAAAACGCGACATAAGAAGTCTCATGTTTCAAAACAAGAGCCGAAAACTTCAATATAATTATTTAAATTAAATTGAGTTAAAGTGAGCTCTGTTCCATCTTCAAGCGAAATTTTTTTCGAATAACGTATTTAATTTTTAAAACACGTAAATTTCAGAAATACGTCAACCATCACCTATCCGACAATCTTCTACCTTGAGTTGCTCTTGGGTCTTGCATTGGGAGAACATCTAGATCAATCTATTTAATCCTGTTCCTCTCTCTCTCTCTTTATATATATATATATATATATATATACATGTATATATATAGTGTTAAAATGTGCTATATTTATGGGAGAAAATGGTCAATATCAGAGAGAGAGCGTATGTAAAAAAAATAAAATCCAACACTCGCGGCCTGACGATATGTCTAGAATGAAATAGCCTGTTGCCTCTGAGTTTTGACTTCAATGTACACTTTATATATATATATATATATATATATATATATATATATATATATATATATATATTTTTTCCTATCTTGATTTTCATTGACCTTTTATATTCATAGTAGTCTTTTTAGAATGACCGCTGTTTACCCGACTATTTAATCTCTAGGTTGATCGCAACAGACAGCCAAACTGAAAAGCTCTTTCAATACTTCAGATATGTTCATGTGGGGGGGCGATGATATGTGACATTGTGGCGACGGTGGCGTTGCAATCAACTATTTTCCTCGCTCCAAACTCACCGTTCCTCCCCAACGTTTTGACAAAGTTCAAAGTGCGTAACCTAAAAATGTTTGAACAATTCAAATAACATCAGTATCATTTTTGCTTCGATTAACAATATACATACGAAAAGCATAAAATATATTTTCGTATTTTCTGATTTGAGACGAACAAATTGAAATTGGTTTCTACTTTAATTCTGGTAAAACAGAATTTCTCAGCTATAACCAATAAGGAGACATTAAGTTGAAAAACGACAACAATATCGAATCCTTCCAGGAAATTGTTTACCGCGGCAGCAATATCCAGTCAACGGAGAGAGACATCAAAATCCGCCAAGGCAAGGCCTGGGGTGTCCTTGATGGTCTGAGCACCATCTGGAAGTTCTCCCTCTCTGACAATGTTAAGAGCGACTTCTTTAAGGACACGGTAGAATTAGTCTTGCTCTACAGTTCAACAACATGGACACTGGCGAAACATCCAGAAGTATCACTTGACGGAACATATACAAGGATGTTACGAGTTGCATTAGACTTCAGCTAGAAGAAACACTCAACAAAGTAACACCTGTATAAGCACCTTCCTCTTATCTCAGTTTCGCTAAGAGAGAGAAGGCTTTGGCTAGCTGGTCACTCCTGGAGAAGTAAGTCAGAACTTGTGAGTGACACCCTCCGATGGAACCCATGACGCAGAAAAAGATCGGTTGAAAGACCTCATCACATCTACATTGAACAACTTGTAGATGACTCTGGATGCCATCTGAAAGACCTGTCGACGGCCATGTCTGACAGAGATGGTTGGAAGGAAAGAGTCAGGAGAATCCGAGAAGAATCCTCGACCTGATGATGATGTAGTGAAATGATTAAAAGATAATTGCAGCAAAGATGAGGGCATAAGATGTCATGTATAGACACCTTACTCCTATCTCAGTTTCGCTAAGAGAGAGAAGACTTCGGCTAGCTAGTCACTCTGGATGCCATCTAGAGCACCTGAAGACGGCGATGTCTGACAGAGATGGTTGGAAGGAACGAGGCGAATTCTCGACTTGATGATGATGATGAATTGAAATGGTGACTGTAAGTTTTAAAAGTTTCTTTTCTGAAGTTTGAATGTATTAAGAAACAGGGACGGTTTGTTAGAGACAAAAAAAGACTGACGAACTGTTATGTAATATCGGTCCTCCTACATGGCAGTGAATGCAGGACGATCTCCTCACAGATGAAGAACAGATGGAGGACGAAAATTGCAACATTAAAATTCGAAGGCGTATTGGGATAGTGAAAGATGCCTTTCAAAATCAAAGCAAAGTATTAAGAAACGGAAAAAATTCGTTAGAAACAAAGAGACAGGTACCAAACTGTTATGTAATATCGGTCCCCCCCCGGCAATGAATGCTGTATAATGTTGACGATCTTGTTGCTTAACTTATACTCCGAGTATTGTTTCTCATATTGGTACCGTGATACTATGTGCCATTGTTAGTAATATTATTATCATTATTACTATTATTACTAGTAGTTGTGTTTCTACCTATGAACATTTGATGGTTGTCTATTTATAATTTCTGATTAATCTTAATTTTTCAGTTAATGATTGAATAAGCTCATGAAGAGTTCTACGACAATAAAATAGTCTTAGAAATTCCCCTATCGCATCGTTAAATATCTGAGATTAACAACTTCAAAAAATATCGCCATAACAATTATAAATATGAATGCTAGTCATTATTTTAAGAAGTGGGTAAAATCAAACATTTTAAACAATTTTTCCATTTCACTGAAACAGACGTTAAACATTTTTATCTTCCCGTCTTTCTTTCATTTTCTGACTGAAATCAATTGATTTCTTTTGTTTTCTCACTTGATCAAAACGGAATAATCTATTATTTTTTTCAGATATTAACAAGAAACGTTAAACACTTCTATCTTTCTTTCTTCCACTGAAACCAGGTGACGTCTTTGATATATCTGTTGTCTTTCTACGCGGATAAAACGGAATAGTCCATTATTTATAAGTATTGGCTGAACGTAACGGTCGTGCAAACTAACAAACTAACGAAGCACAATTATTATTATTATTATTATTATTATTATTATTATTATTATTATTTGTGTATGTTATATTTTCTGCTTTATATCCTGTAGAGCCGGGTCCAAATTATGGTCCTTAGGTCCTAGAGAAGAATTGTCATTTAATTAATAGCCCTTTTCTTAATATATGGGATGTTCCTAGTAGGGCGATCGTCTGGGCAACTTGCATGTTGATGCTACCTGGGACACTGTTATTGAAATTATCCATTCCTTTTCTCACGAGGCCCAGTGCTCCGATTACTATTGGTACAGTCTCAGTCTTCATTCCACACATCCTGTTAATCTCTATCTCCAGGCCCTTGTATTTGAGTAATTTCTCGATAATTCATTATTATTATTATTATTATTATTATTATTATTATATGTCAGGCTTTATCGAACATTTCCTTTGATTTTACAGACCTTTAGTCTAAAAGGTTAATATATATATACACTGATCTGAAGATGATTTATGACCAGATGTTATAAGATGTTGTCGTAGACGATCCTTTGTCGACTTCAGAGGGAAACGCAGCCGATGGCGAACACAGAAGAATTGACCCCCCCCCTGAACGTAGCACGCTGGCTTCCCCCTTTTTTCAATTTCTACACAAATGATCAGCCCATCAAATCAAATACTATGAGCTTTCCATATGCAAATGATCTTTGCATTGCATCCCGGAAGCAATCTTTTGAAGAAGTTGCGATCTCACTCACCAGTGCTTTAGGCAGCCTTATCCAATAATATGCTGTCAAGCACCTTCGAGTCAACCTGACGAGACCTAAATCAATGCAACTCAGGATCAACTGGCACTGAAAACTGTTTGAGCACACTCTCAAACTTATCTACCTTGGGGGCGCTCTGGACCGGTCCGTTACATACAACGACCACATTGCAAAGTCTAAAGCCAAGGTCGACTCAAGAAACGACATCCTAAAGAGACTGGCTAACACCAAACGGCACAATTTTCACCACAGACCTAGCCCTTTGCTACTACCACAGGAGACTATGCCTCGCCGGTGTGGATTAGATCATCAGGCGCAAAGAAAATCGACCCTGACTTAAACATTTCTTGCAGATCAATCAATCACTGGGTGTCTTGCTTAGCGACATTTCTTCCCCTTAAATAAGGACAGTTCACTTCCATCTCGAGAACTTAAAGCAGGAAATTAATCCTTGTCATCCACTCCACGGCTGTGAAAAAATGTTAGGTGATGTCAACGAAGACTCGTTGTAATCCAGACTTTGTAATCGTAGATACAACTATAGTAACGCCGTTGGACAATACTGGTGCCAGACGCTCGTACTCGCTCGATTATACTAGCTCGAAAAATAATCACTGAATAGTGATCTAAAGAGTATTCCGTATAGTGATGAGTATAGAGAAATAGTATAGTGGATAGAATAGAAATAGTGATCCATATAGTTATATAGATCAGTTAGACGCCACGCTAATTCCCATATATATATTTCCTTTGCGATCACGTGATCTTCTTATTCATTTGCTCTCTTGCGATCTGTGTTCAAACCCAGATGTCGGCAACGACACTTTATTCCTATATAACACAATGACAAAGGTGGGGTCAAATCAAGACAAATATCTTTACACTCAGTTGAACTACTGAACAACAGAACTCCTAGTCAGCGTCTCTCCCTGTGATGCAGTCACCTTAGCAATGTAGAACACTGTCTGTCTCTCTGTCTGTCTACCTCTCTCTCTCTCTTTCCCTCTCTCTCTCTCTCTTTCCCTCTCTCTCTCTCTCTTTCCCTCTCTCTCTCTCTTTCTCTCTCTCTTGCTTTGTCTCTCTCTCTTCCTCTCTCTCTTTCTTTCTCTCTCTCTTTCTCTCTCTCTCTTGCTCTGTCTCTCTCTCTTCCTCTCTCACTTTCTCTCACTCTCTCTCTCTTTCTTTCTTTCTTTCTTTCATTCTTTCTTTCTTTCTTTCTCTCTTTCTTTCTTTCTTTCTTTCTCTCTCTTGCTCTGTCTCTCTCTCTCTCTTTCTCTCTTTCTCTCACTCTCTCTTTCTTTCTCTCTTTCTTTCCCTCTCTCTCTCTCTTTCTCCCCTCTTTCTTTCTCTCTCTCTTTCTTTCTCTCTCTCTTTCTCTCTCTTCCTCTCTTTCTTGCTTTGTCTCTCTCTATTCCTCTCTCTCTTTCTCTCTCTCTTGCTTTGTCTCTCTCTCTTCCTCTCTCTCTCTCAGCTCTAAGGATTCCCTCCCTACTGGCTCCAGTGATACCTGGTCACGCCTGAATCGCCTCCGAACAGCTGTAGTTGGTCGCTATAGAGCCAACCTTCAGGTAACGAGCATATACCACCGATAGTAATTCTAACTTCCAATGCGAACAATAAAAAACTAGGGATCATCATCTACTTTGCCCCACCCTTGAAGATCCATGCACACTTAACGAAACCTTAAAGAGTGCGACACTGGATGGGTGAGCCGTAGCGACTCGATTGGAAGATTAGGTTTTAGTACTCTTATTATTTTTAGATATAAATAATCTGAGAAGATGAAGGAAAATTTGACACTGAATTTTAAAGTCGCATTGGAATAACGAAAGATGCATTCCAGAAACTAAATAAACCATTAAAAAACAGGAAAAGACTTCTGAAATTATATCTAATATCGGTCCTTCTGTATGGCAGTGAATACGGTATTAACTCCTTCCCCCACTTGGAGGAGATGTGACACAAGGTCTATTTTTATGTGGCGACCCGAGCGCGTACATCCGGGACAAAGACAAAAATTTACCTCAGGCGGTTGCGCTGGCCTCGGTGCGGGCACCGATCTCTCCCTCTGGTGCAATGGGAGGGTGCGGGCTCGGGCAGTTGTTCCACAGGACTGGGCACCTCTTCAGTATTATTTTCCCAGTTGCCCCTCTGTACTTTGACAGAGAAGTCCATGAGCGCACTCTGCCCAAAGACAGACGTAACTGAGAGATAAGCCATGCGTTAGAAACTCCTCCAAGGATTAATTTTTACGCTGATGGCAGTGAATGCTAGACAATGTTGACGTTCCCGCTTTGTAAAGTATGCTTCGAGTTGTCTCTTTTGCTGACAACCATGCATTCTTTATTCCTACAGTTAAGGCTTCATTCCTTCTTCTTGCCTCAGGCGAGGCCGGGATTTGAAGTTATATAATATCTGAGCATGGGACTACCTTAAATATTGCTCCTGACCTGGCATCTTGGCTTCAGTCTCTTTCCCGCTACCGTAACGTAGTTTCCCTGTACCCTTTCTATAAATACTTTCATGGTAATTGTTCTGATGAACTTCCCTCTATGGTACCCAGACTTCATGTATTTATGAGCCCGAAATGCGATTTGCATGTCGGGAACACTAGAATCAAGCAGACGCAGAAGTTTAAATATCTGGGAATAGCCTTGACAGAGGACGGTAAGCGCGACACTGAGATCCATAGACGTATTGGGATGGCCAAGGACACATTCCAAAAGCTGGTCAGAGTATTGCGAGACAGGTGGATTTCTTTGGTATCAATTGTTTGTTTTCAGGAACCAAACGCCGTATGACATTGGTGAATCTAATCCTCATTGGGCACCCAATATTGTAAATCTATTATTTTTCAGATTGAATACTGTTATCGCTTTCGGTGGCAACCAATAAAACAGGCTTGGAAGGAAACTTCCATCCATATTAGAAAGAGGAATTTTTACGCTTATGGCAGTGAATGTTGGACAATGTTGAAGTTCCCGCTGCGTAAGTTACTTGGAAAGGGTTAAATGTAACCGTAAGTTCTATGTCAACAGTTTCTTCTGTCACATTGTGGAACTCTCTTCCGGCTTCTTGTTATCTAGTCAAGTTTGATCTTCAAAAATTTAAATACAATGTCTATCGTTATCTTTTGTCTTCTTAATTCTTGTTCTTTTATTGTTCTGTCTCCTTTATAATGTTGTTCTTTTTCTCAAGTTCTCAAACACTCAGTAAACATTGGCATCTTAGTGGCTTTATTGCCTTGCTTGGTGTAAAAGCATAAAAAATAATAATGATATAAAAACATCTGGTTGTCTCCGTTAGAGATCTCCGTTTATTGTATTCGTCAAACTTAAAATTGATCAATGTTTGAAAATCCTCGATATTAAAAGTAAGAAAGACATTGGGTAAATAACAACAAAGAAGGGATGACTGACGAAAGAAAGAAAGAAAGAAAGAAAGAAAGAAAGAAAGAAAGAAAGAAAATATGAGAGTAGTTATGGAAAGAAAGAAAGAAAGAAAATATGAGAGTAGTTATGGAAAGAAAGAAAGAAAGAATGAAAGAAAATATGAGAGTAGTTATGGAAAGAAAGAAAGAAAGAAAGAAAGAAAGAAAGAAAGAAAGAAAATATGAGAGTAGTTATGGAAAGAAAGAAAGAAAGAAAGAAAGAAAGAAAGAAAGAAAGAAAATATGAGAGTAGTTATGGAAAGAAAGAAAGAAAGAAAGAAAGAAAGAAAGAAAATATGAGAGTAGTTATGGAAAGAAAGAAAGAAAGAAAATATGAGAGTAGTTATGGAAAGAAAGAAAGAAAGAAAGAAAGAAAGAAAGAAAGAAAGAAAATATGAGAGTAGTTATGGAAAGAAAGAAAGAAAGGAAGAAAGAATATGGGAATAGTTATGGAAAGAAAGAATCTGCAATATTATTTGTTCTAGCCTGGCATCTCGGCTTTAGTCACTTTCCCGTTCCTGTAACGTAGTTTCCCTGTTCCTTTTCTATAGATCCTTTCATAGTAATTCTTCTGATGAAGCACGGTATTAGACTGGCAGCAAGGTCTAACCATTTTACAGTTGAAATCGCTAGATGTAACCATAAGTTCTATGCTTCTCGCTTGTGGAAATCTCTACTTGCTTCCCAAGTCAAATTCCATCTTCAAAGATTTAAATGCAATGTTCATCGCTATTTTCTGTTTTCTTAATTCTTATTCTTTTATTGTTCTCTCTCCTTAACAGCAGTTTTGTTCTCATATTCTCTAACGAGCTCTTGAGTCTTAGTGGCTTTATTGACTTACTTGGAAAGAAAAAATAACAAAAGAAGAGACAAAGAAAAGAGTGCTAAACTTATCGCAGTGAATGCTAGACACCACAGATGAAGAGGAAACGAGTCAACAGATGTAGATCTACAGAAGGATGCTGAGAATACTCTGGACGGAACTTATGAGAGCATTCAAGAATGTTTTAAAAGATGAGAACAAAAGGAAATACACTAAGAATTAGAAAGAGATTGTTGATATTTCAAGGAAATATAATGAGAAACAGTGCTTAGAGAATTTGACACTCACAGAAGATATTAAAGTCAAGAGGGCAGAAGGAAAGTAGCGAGTACCATAACTAACATGCGTGGGTAAATGGATGGCAGAACAAGGTCTGGGGGGGATAGTAAGGGGACAAACATTGCTTAGAGCTACAAAGTATAGGAAGTTGTGGAGAGCCATGTATGGAAGAACAGGGACTGGTAGGGATAGTAAGGGGACAAACATTGCTTAGAGCTACAAAGTATAGGAAGTTGTGGAGAGCCATGTATGGAAGAATCAGGGTCTGGTAGGGAGAGTAAGGGGACAAATATTGCTTAGAGCTACAAAGTATAGGAAGTTGTGGAGAGCCATGTATGGAAGAATCAGGGTCTGGTAGGGAGAGTAAGGGGACAAATATTGCTTAGAGCTACAAAGTATAGGAAGTTGTGGAGAGCCATGTATGGAAGAATCAGGGTCTGGTAGGGATAGTAAGGGACAAATATTGCTTAGAGCTACAAAGTATAGGGAAGTTGTGGAGAGCCATGTATGGAAGAATCAGGGTCTGGTAGGGAGAGTAAGGGGACAAATATTGCTTAGAGCTACAAAGTATAGGAAGTTGTGGAGAGCCATGTATGGAAGAATCAGGGTCAAAAGGGAGAGTAAGGGGACAAATATTGCTTAGAGCTACAAAGTATAGGAAGTTGTGGAGAGCCATGTATGGAAGAATCAGGGTCTGGTAGGGATAGTAAGGGGACAAATATTGCTTAGAGCTACAAAGTATAGGAAGTTGTGGAGAGCCATGTATGGAAGAATCAGGGTCTGGTGGGGATAGTAAGGGGACAAATATTGCTTAGAGCTACAAAAGTATAGGAAGTTGTGGAGAGCCATGTATGGAAGAATCAGGGTCTGGTAGGGATAGTAAGGGGACAAATATTGCTTAGAGCTACAAA
This sequence comes from Acanthosepion pharaonis, assembly GCA_903632075.3. Lineage (NCBI taxonomy): Eukaryota > Metazoa > Mollusca > Cephalopoda > Sepiida > Sepiidae > Acanthosepion > Acanthosepion pharaonis. The sequence goes on from CAHIKZ030001259.1 coordinate 462,940, forward strand.
GTATAGGAAGTTGTGGAGAGCCATGTATGGAAGAATCAGGGTCTGGTAGGGATAGTAAGGGGACAAATATTGCTTAGAGCTACAAAGAATAGGAAGTTGTGGAGAGCCATGTATGGAAGAATCAGGGTCTGGTAGGGATAGTAAGGGGACAAATATTGCTTAGAGCTACAAAGAATAGGAAGTTGTGGAGAGCCATGTAATGGATGACAGAACAGGGACTGGGAGTGATAGTAAGAGGACAAACATTAGAGTTAGAAAGGATAGGAAGTTGTGAAGAGCCATGTAAATGAACGGCAGAACATGGCCTGAGAGGCATAGTAAGGGATCAAACATTGCTTAGAGCTACAAAGGATAGGAAGTTGTGGAGGGCCTTATAAATGGATGACAGAACAGCGACTGCGAAGGATAGTAAGGAAACATATTCGATCCTCATTGGGTGCCCCATACTTTCGGCCTTGTGTTACATCTAAGCTATGTTTGGAAAATCATATGGGCACCTCGAGGCGGTGTAATGGTTAGCAAGCTTGTCTCGCTAGATCAATTACGACTGAGCAGTGATTTCGATCCTCACTGGGCGCCTCCTATTTGGGGCCTTGTGCCACATCTTAGCTACGCTTGAAAAATCACTATAAAGTAGTCCTTTAGATCCACAAGTCATATTCTCAGCCCCACCTTCTACGCATATAGCTGAAAGCGTGGATAATATATACAAAGAACTTTGGGCACATCGAGGTGGTGTAATGGTTAACAAGCCTTTTGCTAGAACAATTACGACTGAGCAGTGAGTTTGATCCTCACTGGGTGCTCTTACTTTTGGCCTTGTGCCACATCTAAGCTACGCTTAGAAAATCATATGGTCACCTCGAAGCGGTGTAATGGTCAGCAATCTTTTCTCGCTCGAATAATTACGACTGAGTAGTGAGTTCGATCCTCACAGGGTGCCTCCTATTTTTGGCCTTGTGACACATTTAAGCTACGCTTGGGAAATGGCTATATTGCTTAGAGCTACAAAGGATAGGAATCTAGATGGTGCGTAAAAGAAGTAATAAATACCTCGGCCGAATTGAACAGTACAGCTCACTGACCAGTCTCAACCGGTTGTGACATGAAGCAATCACGACGGCTTTGGCTAGTGGGTCGCTCTGTTCAGACTTGCTGACCGCCTTCCTGCGCAGGTTGTTGTGTTCCGTGGTAAGCATCACGTGCGATCGCTTGGTTGGTAGGAATAGAATGATTAGAAAGTCGAGCGGGAAGTTAGGGAGAGGTGGATTCGCCTGCGTATTTTTTTTTCTGGGTGGCGCCTACTAAGCAAACCTCTGCTTACTCATTTTGACGCCGCTTTCATTAGGCGATACGGCATTTAAAACGCATAGAGATGATGGGTAAGGCATTGGAGTTATGGAGAGGCCGTGCGGGTGAGTGTGGCAGGGGTGTTGGTGTTCCTCATTTGTTCCCCGGTATTAAATGAGCCTTTTCACATTCTGTAAAAAAAAAAACTTTTTCCAACCATTTTTTCCCCCTCTCCTTCTTTCCTTCTCTTTTACTTTTTTTTTTTGCTTTCTTGATTTTCTAAGTTTTCTTCCTTGCTTTCGTATTTGCCGTGAATACTCAAGTTCCTGCTATTCTACAAAATTATTCTTTTCAGTCTCTCTTTCTCTTTCTTTCTTGTTTTCTTTTTCTTTCAAACTTTTCTTTCTTCATTCTTTCTTTCTTTTTTATATATTTCTTGTCTGTCTGCTTTTCCTCCCTTTCTTTTTTTCTTTCTTTTCTTTCTTTCTTTTTCATATATTTCTCTTTTTTTTTTTTCGCTTTTTCTTATATTTTTTTCTTCTTTCTTTCTTCCTTTACTTTATTTATTTTTCTTTCTTTTTCTTTCTTTCTTTTTTCATTTTCTTTCAACATTTTCATTCTTTATTCACTCGTTCTTACTGGCTTGCTTTTTTTCTTTCTTTCTTTCCTTCTTGCTTTTTATTTTATGTTTTTCTTCATTCCTGATTCGCTTCACTTTTTCCTTCCTTTTTGCTTGGTTGATTATATTCATTTTTTTCTTTTTTTATATCTTTCTTGTTTGTTTGTGTTTATTGCCTTTTTTTCTTTTTCTTTCTTTCTTTATTTTTCTTTCTTTCTTATTCATAAATTTCTTTTTTTTTTCGCTTTTTCTTATTTCTTTTTCCTATGACTTTCATTTACTTTCTTTCTTTCTTTTTCTTTCTTTCTTTCTTTCTTTCTTTCTTTCTTTCTCTCTTTCTTTCTTGCTTTCTTTTTTTCAGTCCTTCCTTCATGTCTCTTTGCTTTCGTTCTTATTTTTTTCTTTGCTTTCTAATAATCTTTCCTTTTTCCTTTCTTTTATTCCTTTGCTTTCTCCCTTTTTTCTTCGTTGATTTCATTTTTTTTTCTTTTCTTTTCCTTTTTTCATTATTTTCTTCCTTTCTTTTCTTTTTAGCCTTTAATCACCATTTTATCTTCTTTCTACGTTCTTTTCCAGACTTCTTTCCTATTCTTTCATTAATTTCTTCGTTTCTTTCAGTGTTTCTTTCATTTCTTTCCTTGTTTCTTTCTTTCCTTGTTTCTTTCCTTGTTTCTTTCTTTCGTTGTTTGTATTTTTTTGTTTCCTTCCTTTTTTACCTCAATTCTTTCCTTCCTTTCTTCGTTTGTTTCCTTGTTTCTTTAATTTCTTTCCTTGTTTCTTTCATTTATTTCTTCGTTCCTTTTATCGTTTCTTTTCTTTATTGCCATATTCAACTTCAAATTCTGTCTATATTTCTGAGATGAGGTATTGTAATTATTTACACTATTTACATTGTTCGGACTTTTGTCCCTCATCTTTATTGCCATATTTACGACATTTCGGCCGTTGTACGCCTTATTAAGCTGATTGAATTTTCTAACTGAACCCTTTATTTCGTCCACCGGGGTAGATTGTTCTAGTTCCACGTGGCATGCCTCTTCCAGGTGTCTCAGTTATCTCCCTTCAACTCAACTCACCATGCTTTTTGTTCATCCCTGCTGTAGTCAGGTATTGAAATCACAGCCTTTTTTGTAAAGTTACTGGATCCAACCAACTTTGTTATTATCAAGGACACATGGCCCATTGGATAAAAGCGTTGGTTGAATCCAGTTGCTTGATCTAAAGAGTTGCGAGTTCAATACCTGGCTACAGCAGAGATGAACAAAAAAAAAAACATGGAGAGTTGAGTTAAAGGGAGATAACTGACATGGCGACATCCGGAAGAGGAATGGCACGTAGAGCAAGTACAATCTACCTCGGTGAACAAAGAAGGGATCAGTTCGATAGTCTAATCATCTGAAGAAGGTCGGAGCGTACAACGGCCGAAACGTCGTAAATATGGCAATAAAGATGAGTAAATAATGTAAAAAATGTTGGTTGTCATAACATTTACCATAGAAAAAGCGATAAAGGTCGAGAGGCTTGTAGAGTGGAAAACAATTCATCCATTCGGTCAGGTAAACGCTTTTGCACGATGTCAGGCGCGAAAGTGGGGAGTGTGCAGCTCCAGCCCAAATATGACAGCAGTACTTTATTTATGGTTTATCCAGATACACACCTGTGCACTCTTCTTTTCACCATACGGTCAGTTTTGACTCACTTGAGTAACAGAGTGTAATCGATTTCTATTTTTCCTCAGATTATGTCATTTGCAGTATTGTGCAGTAATATGAATCTATTTTCAAGGTGTATGATGAACTTTGCTTGGCCTTGAAAAATATTGCATCAACCGTTATTGCATCAGATTTTATCACATCCTGAAACTATTGTCTAGACTGTCGATTAGTTGTCCTATGCGATGAACGTTACTCCACGGAAGCGTACGAAAATCGTAACGCTGCACGAACACACTGACAAGCCTTTTTAGCGAGCAAATCAAAGTACTATAGACTGGTCTGGAAACTCTCCTGATTTAAATCCAATCGAGAATCTGTGGTCACTCTGCAAGGAACGACTTTGTGGAATGGACATTCGCAGTACGAACATGTGTAGTGGGTTATGTTTCATTGGAAAAATATGAAAAAAGTAAATAGTATAGAATTATTCGTTTTGTTTCAATTAATTTGCACTAGGGTGTAAAACATTTTTGCAGTTTCACCCTACACAAGGGCCGGCAGCCACTCTAGATAAAATGTTATAGAGTAAAAGACACAGTTTTTGCGGATATGTGGGAAGAAAACGGTTAGACCTAGACTTGGACAGTTTAATGTTGTGGTGATCGGGAAAACATCCTCTTGATTCCACAGAGCAGTGGTCCACGAGAAGAAGCAGCTGGGGTGGAACTTACCTCTAATCAACAGAACACGGAGAGAATTAGGCTGGTTTTCTACAATGCGTTGCAATGCTAGTCGTGAAGTTTAGAACTGGTAGAATCATTATTATCTCAAAAAATTATATCGAGTAAAAACTATTTTCTGGCTTTAAATAACCTCGATAAACCGTAAAAAAGAAACAAATCAACGTTGCCTTTAAGTATGTCGTTCGAGATCCTTTTTTGGTAGCCTAGAATATCAAACAATGGGGTCATTCTCTGATGCATTTAAATGTAACTTCTTTTTATTCATTCTAACTTTAAGTTGTCACTAAATCTTCCTACTTTTGCACGTACCCACACCAAACTGGATCTCACTGAACAGACCCTTACACACAAGCCATTACGATAGGTTATTTATTTATTCTGTTCAGTATCAAAGCTGGACTTAAAAAATATTGAACCTGAAAAATGTACTTTTTTATAAATAAGATTAATTGTATAGAAAAACATTACACATGCAATTTTTTTTTAATGTAATACGGACATAATTAAAAGAGATAAGAAGACAACTTTAACTAGAATAGTTGTCAATACGAAAGGAAAAATTGAAACTATTAAAAAATACTCCAGAATGGGCCAACCGGTTATCGCTCCACACTCATCATTACTCGATCGGGAAAATTAAAATATTGTGTACACTGACTAAAAAGGGAAAAATATAATGAAAGAAACTACACACATATCAATGATAGATGGTATTCAGACATTTGGTCGACGGACATTTAGCCGAAAATGTAGTGGCGTACTTACATGTATGTCACACTCTTTAGTGTAATCTGCTACATATATTTATATTTATTTACTGTATTCATTTATAATTTTTCTTTTTTTTTTTACTTTTTTACAGGCTTTTTTAAAATCTATTCTATATACATTATATTTTACTTCAAATATTACTGTAAGATGATAAGTATTTTAAGAAAAAGCACATTTTACTACAGCAAAAATCTTAAGCTTTTACGATATGAAAGATCTTTCAATTTCGCTTTTTATGATCATTATCTTAAAGGGATGAACTAGCTTTTATCTTACTGTCAAATACCAAATATTTTTTTTAAAATACTAATTTCAATAAACAAATATTAAAATAAGAAAACTTTTAATTTTAAATTTAGATTTAGTAATTTAATAACTTGAAATTCATTAGTAATTATTAGTCCTATTCTACCTTATAATACTACTAATTAAAATATTTAAAGAATTGCTTGGTACTATTTTTACTTGTGCTTTTTCAGTGAAATGTCCGTTGGCCAAATGTCTCTCGGCCAACATATCCATCGGCCAATGTCTCTTGGCCAATGTCTGTCGGCCAAATATCCGGCCACGAGGAAATTAAAATATTGTGTAATCAGTTATGTGCCATGCGTGATACGCGCTTAGGCGATCATATATCTTTAGATATATGACTGACGAGGCAGATTTTTCCCACGGTAGACCAGCTATAGAACTTGGTCTACTATTTAGCCATACCTAATGAGGATTCATACATTTCCAAAGGGTATTAGCACCTAAGTGAATGTAATGGATTCGACTGGAATTCGAACTCGGCTCTCCGATTCCCCAATTCAAGTCGCTATCCATTATTCCAGCGTGCCTCTCAGTCAGTTATATGCCATACTTGATACATGACTGACGAGGCAGATTTTTTTCCCCGCACTAGGTTAGTTAGTAGGTTGCCATTTCTTTCTCCGGTAGACCAGTTAACATCCAAGGATACAGAACCTGGTTTATCCATAGCTGGGTTAGGGGATAAGAAGAGGATTCATATTTTTTTTCGACTGGAATTCGAACTTGGCTCTCCGATTCGTCAATCCGAACCGCTATCCATTACTCCCCCGTGCCTCCTCTATTGTGTACACTGACTAAAAAGGGAAATATATAACTAAAATATACACATATCGATAATATATTGACACGTGTATATCAATAGACAGATCACACAACAAAATCCTTTTGTTTGCATAAGAATGGTTGTCTTGATTTAATATGAATTGTCTCGAGGATTTTTAAGGAATAGTCAGAAAGAGATCCACTCAAAAGTGAGAACTTGATCCTTCACGGAAAGATGATGTATAGTAACGGGTTCTAATAAGTCGTTCTTAGATTTCAAATCCGAATATGACTGAATTCTTAAGAGAATTATCCAACCGATATTTTTCTAACACACGTTGGTACATGCTGGGGAATTCTCGTGGAAATGAATGGTCCTTCCTATATAGTCAGCTTCACACCGACAATTAGTAAATTACGGATCTTGTTCGAAAGACAAGTAGGCCATCTCCACGAATTGATTTCAGAATAGACTTGAGGAGAATGTAAGAATTGGCAGAAAAATAACATTGCCTGATTCTGGTAAAATTTGCTTGGAAAATCTTACACACAACCTCACCAATCTAAGATATACAGGGACCAAAAGTCTGTTTTTTTTTGTGTGTGTGTGTGTTGTACTATTTATGGAAATGAATAAAATTAGCGTTAATTCTAAATAATAGCACGTTCAGAGAACAGCCATTACCACAAAATATTTTCTTAATAAATTCTAATTCCAGTTCTAACTTATTCGGAGAACTGATCAATATAGCCCAATGAGCTATGACCTTTATAAGATTAATTTTATGGCGTCTAGGGCTAGAAGAATCCGAACGGGGGTATAATTATAAATATCTAATCATGTATATCATTATAAAATACTTATTATATTAATATATATAATAATTCTAATTCGTCAATTACCGTTGGTGTGTCTCGGTATTCCAAAGCATAAAATTATTATAATCTTCTTGTGTATCAGTAGGATACTTGTACCAAATTAGCGACTTCATTTACATTATTTACATTATTCGGACTATTGTCCTCATCTTTGTCGCCATGTTATCACAACGTTTCGGCCGTTGTACGCTCCGGCCTTCTTCAGGTGGCTGGAATGTCGAACTGAAACCTTCATTTCGTTTGCTGGGGTAAACTGTTCTAGTTCCACGTGCCGTGTCTAATGGATGTCAGTTATCTCCCGTTAATTCCCCTCTGAATGTTCTCCACTGCCTTAACAAGGTATTGAACTCACACTCTTTGGGTCCTGTCACTGGATCTAACTAACGCCTTTATCTATTGTGGTATGTGTCCTTGAGAACATCTGTGTATGAATTTCTGGGTACTATACACTTAATGTCTTCAGCATCCATTTTTTTTACCAGTGCTCATATTGCAATTTTTGCTGTTATCATTGTATTTTTTTTACCAGAGTTCATATTGCAATTTTTTTTTTTTTTTTTTGGTATTATCGCTTTTCTCTGGCACTCGTTATTACTGGTTCCCATATTGTCTTCATGTTTATGCTTGGTCGGCTCAGGAAATGTTTGTGACCTAGCATATGTGCTGATTCCTTCATTTACTTGAAACATGGTTTGGGCTTCTGGCATTTGTTGAGGACTGGTTCATTTCTTCTGCATCTTCTGTCCGAATGGCGTTACTTTTTCTCGCCGATCTCGCAAAATATCGTCCATTCTTTCTTTATTCGCGCGATTTGGCGCGAGATCTGATGAATTTTAAAGATGAAAATATCGACTGGATGTCTTAAAATAATTGTCGCACTTTGTCCATTTCATAATGTGTGACGCCATTTGTTTACATTTCGATACGCTTTGAGCAGATATGAATGTACGTGAGAGACTCATGGAAGATTGAAGTTTAAAAGCAGTAAATTTGACCTTGCTAACCGAACGCTCCTCTGTGGCCAAATCGGTTAAAGACACGTCAAGCTATATGACAGTTCCGTATAGGATACAGGTTCGATTCCTGTCGGAGGATGAATATTTTCTGTGAAAATTTCTCGGACCTTCAGGCCGGTAAATGTTTAATACTGTTTATTATAAACAGAGCATTTACTTAAATATTTGTATCTATAAAAAGAATGTATAAACATAAAAATGTCTTAAAATAATTGTCTGACTTTATCCATTTCATAATGTTATACGTTTTTCTTTGTTCTTGAGAATTGGCAACAAAGATAATAAACACTATTTATTAATTAAATCGTTTATTTACACTATTTATTTAATATCTGTCTATATTTCTGAGATGAGGTACTATGATTACTCGCATGGCCAAGTGAATAATGATGTTTGTTATATCCAGTGACTAGACCCAAAGAGTTGTGAGTTCAATACCAGGCCACAGCAGTGGTGAACCAAAAATTAAAGTTGAGTTAAAAGGAAAATAACTGAGGAATCCGGAAGAGGCATGGCACGTGGAATGAGAACAATCTACTCCAGTGGATGAAAGAAAGGGTTCTGTTCGAAGTTCCAATCACCTGAAGAAGGCTGGAGCATACAACGGCCGAGATGTTATGAATATGGCAATGAAGATGAGGATAACCGCCTGAATAATATAATTAATGCAAGGATTTATTTATTACTAGCAGTAGAGCCCGGCGTTGCCTGGGGATGTAACAGTAAGAGACAGATCAAGTATCGACCAAAGACTGAAAAATAAAATTGAAAAAGATTATTGTTTAAGGTTGACGGACACGCATGTCTTAATTAGTTTTTTTGTTTTGTTCCTTTTTCTTTTCTTTTTTTTTACGAATTGGTCAAACCCAAACACAAACAAAAACATTGTTTCAATCGTTATGAGTCTACCGATTGAATAGAATTTTATTATAAACAATTGTCTTGTAAATGGAATTTTTAAAGCATTCTGAATGTAAAAATAAAGAAAAAAAGTGTGCAAGACAATAAGAAACACTACCTGCCAAAAAAAGTGAAGTTTTGTTGAAATTGGTTGAAAAAAGTAGGAAATCCGATCCCATATATAAATGAACACACACACACACACACACACACACACACAAACACAAACAAACAAACAAACATGGTTTTATAATAAGTATAACTCGATATGAGTTGTCCCTCTTTCATTCTCGCGACAGCGATGCCTCTTAATCGTGTTTTCAAATTGATTTCATGCAAAAATAATTGTGTTTTTCCAATTTTTGGTGCTGTCAGAACCACTGCCAGGTAATTTTACGTAGTCCTGTGAAGTTTTGTTGAAATCGGTTGAAAAATGTAGGAAATCCGATCCAATATATAAACGTACAGACACACACACACACAATCTGCGTTTTATAATAAGTAAGATATTACCTATTGCAATGGATGGAAAAACGTCAGTTAATTACCAAATGATTCGGAATTTATAAAATCGTAAATAATAAGGAGTTCCTTATAGTTGATTCCCATATTTTAATAATTTATTAAATGTTTATAAATTTATGAATAAAAAATTGTTTTCACATTTCTTTCTTTATTTTTTGTAATTAATAAGCGTTGAACTATTTACATTATTCGGACTATTGTCCTCATCTTTGTTGCCATATTTATCACAACGTTTCAGCTGTTGTACGCTTCGGCCTTCTTCAGTGGGTTGGAATGTCGAAATGAGCCCTTTATTTCGCTCACTGGGGTAGACTGTTCTAGTTCCACGTCCCATGTCTAATGGATGTCAGTTATCAGCTATCTCCTGTTAATTCCCCTTTCCAAGTTCTCCACTGCCTTAAGCAGGTATTGAACTCACACTCTTCGGATCCTGTCACTGGATCGAACTAACGCCTTTATCCACTGTACCATGTATCCTTGAGGACATTCCAACCACCTGAATAAGGCCGGAGCGTACATCGGCCGAAACGTTGTGATAAATACGGCAACAAAGATGAGGACAATAGTCCCAATAATGTAATTAGTGTACATAACACCTCATCTCAGAAATATAGAAAGATATTGATAAGTGTTGCATTGTATTTAGTTCTAATTGTATTTAATGTTGTAAATATAAAATTATTCTTGTAAATATTGATTAATATTTTTATTGTAAATTCTCATAAATGAAATATAATGTATAAATTCAATTTCATCATGTGTGCAGGTTTTATTCCAATTCAAATCAACGCTTTTTTAAAACATTTAAAATTACGGAAGAGTTCAGGTAGTTACAAAAACGGTGTCATGAAAAAAAACTGTCCTTTTTACACTATGTCTTATTGTGAGCACATTATCCATATTTATCAAAATCTCAATAGTATAAAAAAGGCAGTGCCCACTTCAATATATCAAATTTATTAAAAGCAATTCATATGACCAGCTTTCATATCATCTTCAATACAATAAAGCTTTCTGGTTATGAAATTCTGACATTCTACTGAAATAATTCTACTAAAATTATTTCTAATTGTGCTAAACATGCAAGCAGGGCTGTGGAATCGGAACACAAAACCTTTGGCTGTGACTCAAACTCCTCAATTATTGGCACTTCCGACTCTGACTCCTCTTTATGTAATTAAGTGATTATAGGCTACAAATCTCAAAGCTTATGCATACGCTCCCACTTTGAGTAGGCCTATATTTTTAACAGAATTAGAGACAAAATGTTCGAAAGGATATGGAAGAAATAAAAATAAAAATGCAATAATGTAAGACTTTTTTACACACACACACACATATATATATATATATATATATATATATATATATATATATATGAAGAAATATAGTCATAAGATGAGCTATATTTATGGGATAAAGTGCTCAATATCAAAGATAGAGCGTGTGTGAATATAAAAGTGAACATAGAAGTCAACAGTCAAAGGCGACAGTTTGTTTCATGCTTGACGCAATCGTCTAGCAACTGGTGATGGAGATGTGGCCTGACGATTGCATCTAGCATGAAACAGACTGTCGCTTTTATGTTACTTTTTATATATATATATATATATATATATATATATATATATATATATATATATATATTCTTTTACAGGTACAAAAAATAAAAAATTCTATAAGATTTTTTTTATATATAGAGTTTTGCAAATACAAAATGACTACAAAAAAATAAAATAAAATGAGTTTAAAAAAGAAGTTGAGGTGAATTTCTTTAAAGGAATTGTTAAATATATCGTAGAAGAAATAACAATAAAAATTCTATAAAGTAAGACATTTACATAAAGTGTAAATCCAAATGGAGTGGAAATCGGTATAGTTTTACCAATTCCGACTCTAGTGATTGCTTAATTTCTTCTGCCTTCAACACAACGATTCTTGATTCCAACTCCACAGTTCTGCTTACAAGGCCCTCTTTTCTTTTTATGACTCTGTGAAATACCAGCTCTCTTTGAGTAAAGCAATAGCCGCACCAGTTTTCACTGGTAATTGTTACTACTTTTAATAAAGGAAAATGCAGGACACATGATTAATATACGGAAATGCAGGTCACATGTTTAATAAACGGAAATGCTGATTACATTTTTAATAAACAGAAATGCAAGTCACATGTTTAATAAACGGAAATGCACGTCACATGTTTAATAAACAGAAATACAGGTCACATGTTTAATAAACAGAAATGCAGGTCACATGTTTAATAAACGGAAATGCAGGTCACATGTTTAATAAACGGAAATGCACGTCACATGTTTAATAAACAGAAATGCAGGTTACATGTTCAATAAACGGAAATGCAGGTCACATGTTTAATAAACGGAAAAGCAGGTTACATTTTTAATAAGCAGAAATGCAAGTCACATGTTTAATAAACCGAAATGCAGCTCACATGTTTAATAAACCGAAATGCAGGTCACATGTTTAATAAACGGAAATGCAGGTTACATGTTTAATAAATGAAAATGCAGGTCACGTGTTTAATAAACGTAAATGCACGTCACATGTTTAATAAATGGAAATGCAGGTTACATGTTTAATAAACGGAAATGCGGGTTACATGTTTAATAAACGGAAATGCACGTCATATGTTTAATAAACGGAAATGAAGGTCACATGTTCAATAAACGGAAATGCAGGTTACATGCTTAATAATTGGAAATGCAGGTTACATGTTTAATAAACGGAAATGCAGGTCACTTGTTTCGAATTTACATTCAAATAGTTTTCCGTTTGTACATGCATTATGTAAATTTGAGGTAAAAATAATATCAATGTGTGGAACTTTTCCTCCTAAATACCTTTAAACAAAGATCTTTGGAGTTGTTGGTGAGGGGGGTGTGGCTCCTCCATTTAGGACGTGGGCGATCCTACAAAATTAATTCTGATTAAACTTTTACAATCTCTCTGTGTTCTTACAAATTTCTATAATGCTTACAGCTACATCACCAGTTGCCGTAAGATCACGAATTTAAGCAATGTCGAGTCAGTACAGAACCTAGATGGGTAACCTCTTGAGAATACCAGGCGTTGTAAGATTGGATGTGCGGGTGGTGTAATGGATGACGGTTTATCGGAGAGCAGAGTTCCAATTCCAGTTGAATTCGTTATATTCACTTACGCACAAATACCTTTGGGAAAGTATGAATCCACCTCTTCTCCTCTAAGCTATGGGTTAATTAGTAAGACGTGTATCACAGAACCATTATTATTATTATCTCATCTTAAAAAATTCTCGCAATCTAAAAATATTTTATGGCTTTAAATAACCCACAAATGGGTTGATAATGTGTTGTATCATATCTACGGACGATAATGGGTTGTCTTCATTCACATAAATACAGTAGTAAATACTGTATGTTGGTCTGCAGTTGGAGATTCGTCTCCAGCTGTGATGTTCAAACTCTGCTACCGGATAGAGAGGATCCCCGGACGAGGTTATGTCGAAGGGCAGAGTCTCGTCTCGGGAAACGGCTACCCTACTCCATTTTATACGGAGTCTACGGGGAATTTTTAGCCGAGCCTACGGGCTCGGGTACCCCACATTAAATTCAGCCTTGTGCCACATCTGATCGCGTGGAGCGGTTGGTAGATATCCTGCAGTTGGTGATTCATTGTGGAATTCACTTGACTTACTTCTAGCAATTGACTACTTCTTCCCCACGCCGTTGGCAAATCTTATATGTGTTGTTCTTGTCCTAAGTATTATCGTTCATTACCAACCTTCGTAAGATTATTCTATTCTGTAACCTTCCTCGGTTTTGTTTGCTTTAAGTTGATATGATTGCCAAAATAAAATAATATTAATGCCCGGGACATACCTAGAAACGAAAAGAAGAAGAATTTTTAAACGAAGAATAATTTAAATTTAAATTACTTGTATCTCTATTCTGCAATAAATTTTTTTTCTGGTCTTCAGCATATATTGTGTCTGTTGAATTCGCAAAACTACAAAGGACAGGAAGCTGTGGAGAATTTGATTTGTATTTTTAACGGTATACCAACTCCTTATGGGTCATTTAATGCCGAAATTTTCTTGGGAGTTTTGAAGTAATAAAAATATGATATATGTTATTATGCTTTCACAGTTGAATACATGGTAGGTGATACTCAGCTTATATTGAAATGATTACTGGAGGCGGTGATGAGTGTGTTTTATGTTGTAGTTTTGTTGAAGTCATATTTCTTTGCAGTTCTGCTGATTGACTTTCCTCTTTGATGCCTCGACTTCATGAATTTAAGCGCAGTACTAGATTGACAGTTAGGTCTCATTATTTTACTGTTGAAATTACTAGACGTAATCGAAATTTCTACGCTAACAATTAATTGTCACTCGTCATCTGTCTCCTTAAATTTTGTTATCCTCTTTACACAATAAAGTTTTCTCGGTTTCTTGCCCGTCTCAGTAACGCCTCGTATCTTAGTCGCTTTATGCCCTTGTTTGGGGTTGATTGATTGATTGATTGTTTGTTTAACGGCATATCAACTATTTATGGGTCATTTAATGGCGAAATTTAATTTTCATGGACGCTCTAAAGAAATAAAAATATGTTATTCTGCTTTCACAGTTGAATACATGGTAGATGATACTCAGCTTTTGTGCGTATATATATGTATGTGGACATAATTACTAGAGGCAGGGATAATTGCATTTTATGTTGTACTTTTGTTGAAGTTATATTTTGGAATACAGTTTAATTTCTTTAAGAAAATGTAGGATATTATATGGATTAATGTTATAAAAGAGATCTTTTATGTTGGGTCTTTGGTTAAATTTGTTTAGTGGCATATCAAAACCTCTATGGGTTATTTAATGCCGAATTCTAAATATTTTGAACACAATTTTATGGCTTCAACTAAATATATTTTAAACCTAATTATATACCTTTAACTACAGATAAAATATATTGTTGGTCATTTTGAGATAAAATGTATTGGTGGAATGTATTCTATAAAATTGTATTTTTACGCTTTCATAGTGTTTTGCTATCAGTATTTGACTATAGCTGGGATTCTAACGGGTGCTGCCACCCTGAGTCAGGGTGTTCCCGGGAACAACAATTAAGAGGCGGTAACACTCCTCAAAACCTCCAATCTCCCAATCAAAGGCCTTGCTGCCGGATGTAGTTTATCGTCATACCCAGGACTGTGGAGAGCCATGATCGCCCACGTCCCGAATTGACACCTGATATTCCCAAGAGATCAACGATCTAGATACTGACCAGGATTGGCGTTGATTAACGTTGGTGATATTACAGGAACCGCTGATTCAATGTGATACAGCCGTAAGCCCTGAAGTAAAACAACAAACCCTACTTAACGAGAATGTGTAAGGCACAGAAAGCTGTGGAGAGCTATGATCGCCCACGTCCTGAAGTGACACGGCACATAAAAGAAGTAAAACAACTCCCAAACTGGTTTTGTCTTGTTTGGGTTGATATGTTTGAAAAACAGAAATACAGCTTATATCATTCGAATTGGAATCAAAATAATTTCAAATATGTACATAGGCATGTAAATTTCAGATAACCCTAATATTCATGAAGAGAACTGACTGATGTATAAGAGAAAGTAACGAGAAATAATAATTTAAATTGAAATTACCGACGACAGCGTGACATTGATCGTGAGGACTTGGCAATTTTCGTTGTTGGCCTCGATGTCCGACGTTAAACTGGCCTTGTGGATTTACCGTCGGGTGTGCCTGGGATCCGGTCTGCGGGATGGGATGAATAGTAGATAACTTTACCTTCTTCTCAGCCATGTCTTCGTCCAGAGCTTTAAGGAATGCCTAGTTCCATAGATTACATCCATGCGATAGTACCTGCCTTATTGCACTAACAGATGGGATGTCAGGTGAATACCGACGTCAGCTTGACAGTGGTCGCCGGACCCGGGTAATTTTTGGATTGACCCTTGACAACTGGGACGTCTAAAAACAACCTTTTGTCACGTCTTGCTATCGTGGAAACCTACGCCAGCAATGACACCGGTTACGGGGATTGGGCAATTATTCTCTTTAGCCTATAAGTACGCGCATGGACGCCCCACCTAAAACCGATCAGGTGTCACACCGTGGCCGTAGAACGGTGCGTAAATTGTATCAAATCCTACCACAGTGGATGCGAGGGGTAGGTTATTCTCAATTTAAATTGAAATTAATTAAAATAATATTAACTTGTGCACCTCGCGAGGTGTAATGGTTAGCAAGCATGTGTCACTGAAGGACACATGGCACAGTGGATAAAGGCGTTGGTTAGATCCAGTGACAGGACCCAAAGAGTGTGAGTTCAATACCGGGTTAAGGCGGTGGAGAACTTGGGGAGGGGAATTAACAGGAGATAACTGACATCCATTAGACATGACACGTGGAACTAGAATAGTCTACCCCAGTGAGCGAAATAAAGGATTCAGAAGAAGGCCGGAGCGTACAGCGGCCGAAACGTTGTAATAAATATGGCGACAAAGATGAGAACAATAGTCCGAATAATGTAAATAGTGTAATGCATATTAATATATCTAACAAAAAGAACACATACTCATAATCCGAAATAGACGTTTAAACTTTCAGGGACACATAATGAGGAAGAAGGGCTTGGAAAATTTGAAACTCACAGGGCATATCAAGGGTAGGAGTGATAATGGAAATCAGCGAGCGACTTACCTTACGAGCATCGGATATGTTTTTTTAATCATGTCACCCCAGGCAAAGCAATAAAGACACTTAGAAGCAACAGGTTACTGAGTGTTAGGAGAAATAACTACTATAGAGAAGAGAAGACAATAAAAAAAAAAACAAGAAAACATCAAATAACGATTGACATTGCATTTAAATTTTTGGAGATCAACGTTGATTGAGAAGCAAGCCGGAAGAGCGTTCCACAAACGAGAAGTGCGAGAGAAGAAACTGTTAGCATAGAACTTACGGTTACATCTAGCCACTGTACAATGATGAGACCTTGCTGCCAATCTAGTACTGCGCTTAAATTCATAAAGTCTAGGCACTATAGAGCAAAGCTCATCAGAACATTTACCATGAAAGTATTTATAGAAAAGACACAGGGAAGCTACATTACGGCGGTGGGAATGTGACTGAAACCGAGATGCCATGTTAGGACTGCTAATATTGCAGATTTTCCTTTGGATTTTATCAAGAATCTCTAAATATATAGCAGGAGCACCAGACCAAATGTGGCAGCAATATTCAAAGCAAGGCTGAATAGTGGACTTATATATATATATATAAGATCAATTCTGGTGAGAAAAATTGTATAGACCGACACAGTGAACCAACTTTTCTAGCAGTAGACCCAGCAATTGATTCAATATAATCGTTCCACTTCATGTCATGAGAGAACGGTACAACGAGATGGCGTAACGTTTCACCCTCATGGATGTTAACATCAGCCACGCTGGTAGAAGGCAGTAAGTGTTCGTTTAGATGAATATTAGAAAAGACGGGAAGTTGTGGAGAGCTATGATCGCCCACGTTTTAAAGGGAGATAGCACATAGAAAAAGGTTTGTCGCGTGTAACTTTTATTTATTAGGACCTTGAATAAGTTCTCGCTGATTTTTCATGAAGAGTAATGTTTTATTTACAAAAATTAGTAAGAAACATGTCACTGAAAGTAATCTCCATTACTAACCATTACTTTTTCCCATTTTTTTCGCAGTATTTTAATTCCACGTCGGAAAAATGACACGACTTTTGAGGCTAACCACGAGTCGACCCATTTTTTTTGCATCTTCATCAGAATGAAAGTGCTGCTCAGCCAGGCCATGTGCCATTGATCGGAACAAATGATAATCGGGTGGGGTAATGTCAGGTGAATACGGACGAGGGGGTAAGACTTCCCATTTCAGCGTTTCCACCCGTTTTGCAACATGTGGTCTATCGTTGTCATGTTTCAAAATCACTTTATCGTGTCTCTGCTCGTATAGTGGCCGTTTTTTTCTTCAATACTCGCCTCAAGCGCATCAAATTGTAGTCGATAGCGATCTCCCGTGATGGTTTCGTTCGACTTGAGCAGCTCATAATAAACTACACCCAGCTGATCCCACCAAATGCAGATCAGAAGTTTCGAACCGCCGATGTTGATTCCTAGCCGGGTTTAACCCACGATCTTCTAAGCTTAGGGTTATTGTAGTGTATCCACTTTTCATCGCCGGTCACGACATAATGCAAAAAAAAAACCCGTTCCTTTTTAGCCGTTAAATGAGATGTTCACACGTGACAAGACGCCATCCTACATCTCTAGGCTTCAACTCGTACGGCACCCAGTATCCTTACTTTTGAATCATCCCTAATGCTTTCAAACGTTTCGAAACGGTTGGGTGATCAACTCCTAATGATTCTGCAAGTTCAGCTTGTGCCTGACATGAGTCTTCATGAAGTAATGCCTCCAATTCTTCGTCTTGAAACTTTTTCCTTGCGCCAGGGCGTTCGTTATCTTCAACATCAATATCATTATTTTTGAAGCGTCTAAACCAATCTCTGCATGTTGTTTCCGACAGAGCATGGTCGCCAAAAGTCTCAAAAAGAATTCTGTGTGCTTCACCTTTAGATTTCTTTTGAATAAATTAGTGCCATAAAATTCCCCGCGAATGCACTTTCTTTGGCACGAAATCCGACATGCTTAATGCTATGAAAAGCAAAGTTGTTTTACACTTCAGCGAAAGGACGTAGAGTTAATTTCAAGCTTGCTTATAGCGCTTCCTTATAGATGCGTTACCATCTGAAACTACACGAAGACAGTTCTGGAAACGCCATCTGTTGGAAAACAGCGCGAACTAATTCAAGGTTCTAATATTTTGAAGAAAGAGGAAACAATCACACTAAAATTTAAATTATTTGGAAAATTTTCGTTTTGAAATTGCTGATTTTTTTTAATTTAGTGCCATTGTCAGCCATCCATTATTTCCATGTAATTCACTTTATTAAAAAAATCTTCGAAAAATAAAATATATTTTTCTGAACTATATTTGAAGAATATTAACTGATTTAACGTATAATTAAGCTGATCTGAAACAAATTTTACTTACTTTAAGTTGAAAATATCGCAGAAATGCATTTTTAAGACTGTGGAATCTGTGTTTTTGACAACTTCATCACAGATAGAGGTTTATCTGATGTCGTTATAGGGGGAGGGGCTATAGTCGTAAAAATATAACTGAATATAACGTAAGCGCCTTTTATAGATAATTTTTAAGGGCATTTTTTTTAAAATTTAGGAAAATATTCTCCGTAATCTAATGTTTTATTGAATTTTAGATACTTTGGCTTTAAACTTACTAAAGTTATCGATCTTATATTCGTATAATATCGTGTATGAGCATCCGTATCTACAAAAATCAGCACGTTTATATACATACAAACCAATTCAAAATTATTTTTAAAATACTGAGTGAACTCAGATTGTAAAAAGTTTTTTTGATTTATAGTTACTAAATATAGTTTTACTTAATAAAAATAGTGCCAAACCTTTGCACTACTGAAACTGAATTTTCAAAGATTTAAAAACTTTATAAATTATTATAATTAAAAAATCTATTCAAATCTTGTAAAAATTAATTATTAAACGATTTTTTTCTTAAGACAATAGTGTCCTTAATATATTTTATTCATAATAGCAACTAAAATTTTTTCTAATTACATAATGTGTTCATTTTATTTCTTTTTTATTATAGATTCAAAATATATTTTCGGTAAGACAGGGTTCGATTTTACTAAAAAAAATTTGATGATTTAAATTTTCCAAGTATTTCTGTCTACTTTAACTCATATAGCCACGAAAAATTATCTCGCTGTATTTCTCAAGTTTTTATAAAATTATGTAAGTTCATTATATTCCGACAATTATTTGATTTTTGCAAGAATTTTCAACTCAGTGTGTCTTTCACCGCAAAAAATAAGACGCTAAAATTTGCTATGCTAATTTATGACTAATCTGCCGAAGCAAGAAAAACAAGATTTGGGGCGAAAATTTGTAATGTTCTAAAAAGGATTAAAAATATAATTAAATAATCAAGCAATAATTTGATCTTTCTTCTTAATAATACAGTGTAACCCGGATATAAGAGACCCGGATATAAGAGAAAACCGGATATAAGAGAAACCCGGATATAAGAGAGATTTTATCTGGTTCCAAATTAGAGCCTGTGTTAATGTATATAAATTAGACGAAACCCGGATATAAGAGAAACCCGGATATAAGAGAGATTTTATCTGGTTCCAAATTAGAGCCTGTGTTAATGTATATAAATTAGACCAAACCCGGATATAAGAGAAACCCGGATATAAGAGACTTCTTCTCCGGTCCCGACAACTCTCTTATATCCGGGTTACACTGTAACAAAGATTTTGACGATAAAACTTGGATTTTATCAAGTCTTAGGCCTTTTTTCCATCATAGTATGCTCCTTTTTCAGCGATTTTGTGAAACTACCTGATTTTTTTTTTTTTTTTTTTTTTTTTTTTTTTTTTTTTTTTTATGAGATATTATGGCTGGTCGTAAGTCCGGGAGTCATTACCCAGGTAGGTCGTTAAGTGAGGACTTGCTTCTAATACCAGGGAATTTCCGGAGGTGAAAAAGTAAACAAATCCTTACCACAATAAATAAATAGAAAAATAAAGCGCTAACTACCTTAGGCACGAGTGCTTTGCCAATTGAATAGACAGTTTTTTAACTGATACCAACATCTGTTTTTATGATAAGAAAAAAGAGAGACAGTGTTGAGGAAATCTTTGCAAGCTGGTCTCTTCCACCATCTTAAAGTGGTTAATCAGCATGAAAAATGAACAAAAAAAAAAAAAATGGAAAGAAAAGGAAAAAAAAAAAAGATATTTTGATTTTCACTTCGAAAGAGACGATGCTCTTACTGCCCGAGTGACCGGAGACGGTTAGCGTCTGACATTTTTATCCTCTAAAGGTTTTTTTTTTTTTTTTTTTTTTTTACAGTAAGGTTCGCCCTGTACAAGGTCCGGGAGCCAATCAAGGTAGAGTTTTACGTTAAGGGCTAGTTTATATGAATAGGAGGGGAAGATAACGGTTAAGCCTAGACTTGAACAGGTTAAGATTGTAGTGAATGGGGAAACATCCTCTTGGGAGTCTGTTCCACAGGGCAGTGATTCACGGGAAGAAGCTGTTTCTGCCGATGGAATACAGAGGGAATGAAGGTGGTTTGCTATGTAAGTGGCAATGCGGGTCCTAGCCGTTAAGGTCAGACCTGCTGAAACCAGGCGATGCAGTTCATCGAAGCACTTTCCATGGTAGTAGCGACAGAGCAGTGAGAGACTCGGCACATTACGCCTGTGAGAGAGAGGTTGGAGGGTGGAAAATAATTCTTCTCCAACAAGGACAGGCCTGACGACTGCGCCTAGCATGAAACAGTCTGTCGCCTCTGAGTGTTAATTTCAATGTTCACTTATATATATATATATATATATATATATATATATATATATATATATATATATATATTACACTTGCCTGAGGAGACCTTACGGTCGAAACATGGCTTGCGAAATTGCTTGGCATTTCTTATATATATATATATATATATATATATGTGTGTGTGTGTGTGTGTGTGTGTGTGATTGCAAGATTACTTGACATTTCTAAATATATATATATATATATATATATATATATATATATATATATATATATATATATATATATATAAGTGAACTTTTGAAAGGTTTCCTCAGGCAAGTGTAAGGATATACAAGCCAATGAAAACTATTCCAATATACCAGAACACCGGAAGTGAGAGGGTAAAAGAATGATGGTTGGGGATAGACGAGAAAGAGGGGGAAAAGAATTGTAACTGAGGAGGAGGGAAAAAATTATTATTATTTTATTTCGCTCATCGGGGTTCATATGTACCTAAAAAAAAAATAATTACTTAAATGCCTGCACCCTGACATTATCCCAGTTCTTTGCTCTACATATTCCATTTTGAATTTTGTATTGAGCACTTTTTTGTTGCCTATAATTTTTAAGCGCAGCTGTTTTCAGTCTCGTTATTATATCGAGCACTCTGGAGAAAGGATAATTTCAAAAGAGTGGCAGACGCTGCTATTAAGGCAATGCTCTTCAATTACGAATTGAGCTCTCTTGACCATTAGCGTTTATACACATTTCATTCGTTAAATTTTCCCATTCTCTGTCGTGCACCGTTAGCTTAGGGTTAGGATCTTGGGCTGATACTAAATCTGTCGAGATTCCAATCCCGGCTTCAAAAAATCGGACGTCTAGCCATACTGTTGAGGTGAAATAGGCTTGTATGTGTTGACTATATATATATATATATATATATATATATATGGAGCGGCTTGGGGATAGAAGTCGTGACTCGTTGGGGTGGGGGCAGTCCTATGGTTAAAGGAAACTCGGATGAGTTACACGACGGAATTTGTGAAGAGCGGCGCTATATCGAAACTAATTCGTTACCTCGTCGTCATCAAGGTACAGTTGGTATGACGCTTGCATCCTATCGTAACTGTTCGGGTTTCAATTCTCGGTAGTGGATGCGAACTGCTGATGAGACCCAAATATAGGACGAAACGGCCGTCAAGTGTTTTCTGCATTCTGGTGAGGTTTCTTCTCGACTCGATCAATTACTTAATTATAATTATCAAAAATAATTTCCTATATAATATATATATATATATATATATATATATATATATATATATATATATATGTACGTTGAAACTTGACTAATGCATGGAATAATAATGCAACACAAAATGTACTTAGAACAAAAATGTATTGAAACAAGAAAGTGTACACAATATTTACATATAGTCTTTTGTATATTCCTGGTAAGACCGTTCCTGGAGAATGTGTTGACTGAGTCGCAGTCGGCAGAGTCTCTGGTTGAATCTCTTGATTCCTCCCTCTCTTCCCGGTACCAACCATATTTATATAGTCGATACTCCACTATGCAAATTAGGTGGATCCTACCACAACAATAATATATATATATATATATATATATATATATATATATATATATATATAGGGGGGTATAATAGTATCTGAATAAAGATGATGAGAGAAAATGGAGTTTTTTTTTTATCAAAGACGCGTTTCGCCGGAGAATAGCTTATGTTCCGTTTGGCATCATCAGTTTGAATCAAAGACAAAATGTACGTGTTAAGAGAGTCTCATGAGATCTGTGAGGACAAGTTAGATGTCATAAATCACATTAATTACCCTAGATTATAACTTCCTGGCTTGAGACTTGTCTGTTTCTGAGCTTGTTTGCCTTCTTTATATCTTATCAGATATCAGAGCCGTTTGGTATTGGAGGATTTTAATTTAAGAGTGTTTTATTATTTTTTTGTAGACACATACCTACATGCATATACACATACACACACACACACACACACACATATATATCTATATAATTCTCAAAATGCGTGTGTCTATGTATGTCTGTGTGTGTGTGTGTGTGTGTGTGATCGGATGTTTATGAATTTCTACAGTTTTCATCCGATTTCGATTAAATTTTGCGGTGGGGGCGGACTTCGAGGCTGAGATTTTTCTGCGGTGAAGTGGGGGGGAGGCAAATTCAAGGAGTGGCTTTATTTTTCATACTACACCACTATCGTATACACAACTTAGGAATGAGTTTTAGTATAAATTAAACGGAATAACTTTTCATTCATAGTACCTTCCTGGATATGACGATAAACTACATCCGCGTCCAGGGTAAGACGATAAACTGCGTCCAACAGCAAGTCCTCTGATCAGGAGGTTTTGAGGAGCGTGGAACCACCTCTTAATTGTTGGTGTTCCCAGGTCCACCCTGACCTGGAGTGGTAGCATCTGTTAGGGTGCCAGCTATAGGCAAATAGTTAACCCCGAAACGGAGGTAAGGGTTAGGGTTATAAAAGTGTAAAAATAGGTTTAAATACCAGAAATACTTTGTAAAAAATTATTACCAGAAATAAATTTTTGAAGAAAAAAAAATATATTACCAGCTATACGCTTTTGAAAAAATAATATACATTTTTGAGGAAAAAAATATTAACAGAAATAGATTTTTGACAAAACAAAAATATTAACAGAAAAAAAAAGTTGTCGGCATTAAATGACCCATTGAAGTTGATATGCCGTAAAACAAAATAAACCAACCCAATCTAAACCAAAGAATACATAATCTATTCGTACGAATCTATCCTAAAAATGTTGTCGGCATTAAATGACCCATTGAGGTTGATATCCCGTAAACCAAACCAAACCAAACCAAACCATTCATAGTAGGGGAGTTCTAATCTATTTGTGCTCTCTTTTCCACACTCAAGCTATTGGACTACAGGAGAGGTTAACTTCAAAACAAAAATCTAAGTTTTAATACTAACGTCAATAGTAGCAGAACAGTGTAATTTGTCCACTACTTACATTATTCGGACTATTGTCCTCATCTTCGTCACCATGTTTATCACAACGTTTCGGCCGTTGTACGCTCCGGCCTTTTTCAATCTTGGAATCTCGAACTGAAGCCTTTATTTCGCTCATTGGGGTAGACTGTTCTAGTTCTACGTGCCACGTCTAATGGATGTCAGTTATCCCCTGTTAATTCCCCTCTCCAAGTTCTCCACCACCTTAACCAAGTATTGAACTCACACTCTTTGGGTCCTGGATCTAACTAACGCCTTTATCCACTGTGCCATATGTCCTTGAGGAATTAACAGGAGATAACTGACATCTATTTGACATGACACGTGGAACTAGAATAGTCTACCATATTGAGCGAAATAAAGGGTTCAGTTCGACATTCCAACCAGCTGAAGAAGGCCGGAGCGTACAACAACCGAAATTTTGTGATAAATATGGCAACAAAGATGAGGACAATAGTGCGAACTAATGTAAATTCAGAAATGAATGAAGTTATTTTTGAAATTTTTTAATTGTAAAAAAAATCTTTGTAAAAAAAAATCTTTTTTTTATATATTACTTAATTTTATGAAAACTTGAGAAAATCATTCCGATAATTTTTAGTGACTATATTAATTAAAAGTAGAATTATTTGAAAAATTTAAATCACCAAATTATTTTTGCAAAATCGGACCCAATCTTACCGAAAATCTGTTCTGAATCGAAAAATAAAAAACCCAATAAAACTAGGACATTATTTCATTAGAGAAGCTTTCAATTGCTTTTATGAATAATATATATTAACGACATGACGCCCACCGATAAGAAATTCCCTTAGGATAGCGTCGCTGTAGGGGTTGACTAAATCTGCGTAGAAGACACAAACTTGTCTTACTCTATTCTCATGCAGCTACATATTTCGTTGTCAATCCGTAATATAGGCAGGTGCAGAAAAAATAGAATGAACAACACATATGCAGCAAGTATACACAACAGAATAAACAAATTAACAAGACGAAAGATGAGCCAATCGACAGGCTCTATAAAATCAAAGAGGAGGGGGTACTAATAATAGCAAAACTAAAAGAAAATACTGCAAAGATGGAGTGGATACCTCAAAGAACTAATAAATTAAATATAAAACAATGGCGAAATACCGGAGGACCTCACTAAATTCACTTACCTAAGAGAGCAGATGTAAATGAATGCGAATTCCATCGGACAATCAGTTTAATGAGCCACATAACCAAATTAATCATTCGAATCCTGATGAATAGAGCGCGACGCAGAATTAGACCGGAAATTGGATAAAAACAGTGCGGCTTTGTCGATGACACTGGACCAAGAAATGCTATATTTATGATTAGAATGATATCAGAAAACGCAATATGCACCCAGAAGGATGCTTGAATGTTTTATCGATTGCGCAAAAGCATTTGATAAGATATGATGCAAAGATCTATTTGAACTGCTATGATCTATTTGGAAAAGATGTTAGAATAATCTAAAACTTGGAATGGGAACAAATCGCCTGCATGCCGATAGAAAATTAATTAAGTAGCTCCACAAGCATCAATTACGATATTATTATTATTATTATTATTATTATTATTGCCGTTGTTGTTGTTTTTGTTGTTGTTATTATTATTTAATCGAATTACAATTGGATGAAGTAGTAACAATAGTTCAGTTATGGTAATCCGTTTGTTCAATGAAGCCTTAAGAGTACAGTCAAACCTCTCATCTACAGACCCCCCTCATCAACGGACATCGGATGCAACGGACAAAAACTACAGGCAAAATAAAATAAAAAATCTGCAGGAAAAAACTTGTAAATCGCTACCGATGTATTTCAAAATTTGCGGGCTTAGCGGAACGAATCGTATTAGTTCTCAAAGTGACCGCTTGGCGGCGGTGTCCGGCACTTCAATTGTAAACAAAGACAGGTGTACAGTATATAAAGTACGATATATTAGTGCGTGAAAGAGAAAGTAACTACGAGAAATCTATTACTTTTTTAAAAAAATTTTATATCTATATTAAGTCTATATTTATTTATGCCATATATACATATATACATATATATAGTATTTACATTATGATCATAACTACTGGTAGTTATTATACTGGTTTTATAGCTCAAAAATAATCCCTTTCCATCTACGGACAATCGGCTTTAACGGACCACCCCTGCCCCTATTTGTCCGTTGATGAGAGGTTTGTCTGTACTTGTCAAAATATTGTGACGAGATTGCAACACTATTTTAATCAATTAGGCTTATTCGATTGAGTCAACTGTTTTATTCAAACTGTCTTATGCAGATCCGTGTGCGCTGTAAATGTTAAAGCAGCCTAAATCTTTTTACAAATACAAGTGAAAGTACTAAATGTCTAAACGATTTGAATATACCTACTTTTTTTAGTGACTAAAAGCATTTCTAAAAATTGGATAAAAGAGTTCTTTAAATAAAGGTATATATATGTTCACATTTCGCTAAAAAAAATGGCATGATGAAAAAGATCCTAAATTTTAAAAACAGTTTTATCGCGAAAAAGTTTACGTCATTTAGAGAAACCAAAGTATTTTTAAATTAATTTTAAAAAATTTTTTATTCCTTTTTAGCACGTTCGAAATTTTGGTTGAAAATCTAGTTTTTGGGGGTTTTTTTATAAGGCAGAGGTCATGTAATTGTTTAGCATTAATTTGTTTTTTAACGCCTTTTTCAGTTGAAAGCACATTAATGTGGAAATTATTGCAAAAATCAAATAATTGTCGGAATTTAATGAAACTTTCAGAACTTATTCAAAATTTTAGAAATGTTTTCTTTTTAGAAATTCCTGGTAAAAATATTTTTACATGTTACCTACCTTATTCAATTTTATGAAAACTTTAAAACTAGTAACTGTGTAATTCTGTAATTTTTTAATTAAATGAAGAAGGCTTTGAAGAATACAGCGTAACCCGGATATAATAGACCCGGATATAAGAGAAACCCGGATATAAGAGAGATTGTCTCTGGTCCCAAATTAGAGCCTGTGTTAATGTATATATAATAGACCAAACCCGGATATAAGGGAAACCCGGATATAAGAGACTTCTTCTCCGGTCCCGACAACTCTCTTATATCCGGGTTACACTGTACAATTCATCATAATATTTTCAAAATTTTTTACTCACAACTCAAACTTTAGCTCTGAAATTAAAATACGAAACTCAATAGAACTAAGACATTATTTAATTCAGTTGTATATATTTTGACTGAAGATGCTTAGGTGTTTGAGTTGGCCTATAGTCTATTGGCTGAAAAGTGGAGACGGAAAAATGAACATTATTTATGATCGTATAAATACATTGTGTGTCCCTAGTTAGCTACCAGGGCCTAGACAGCGAGTCTGTGATGTCAGTAAAACTTGTGACGTTCTTTTGAAACGCGTAATATTCAAGCGGCGAGACACAACTCAATGAAAAGACCGACTGAGCCGATGTGTTCGCCTTGATTTTTATTAAAATGTCTTCTTCTTTTCACCGGCTATTAATCACTGTCACTCGTACACACATCGTAGACTTATTTTGCGTTGGCGTTTACTACGCTTCTTAAACAAGTCTGTCAAAGGGTCGCGATAACCACGATGCATAACATATATGATTGCACTCTGCCAATCCCGTCAAGGATGATAATGAATCAAACAGCTTTGTCATTGTTTGTTTTTTTCGCGGGGGAGTGCATTTTTGGCTTTTTTTTTTACGTTCACCAGTAGTATTTTTTGGACGGAGGGAAATTTCATCAAAGCGTTCATTGACCCATTATATTCCCTGTGAATCATCAAGCAATTATGTCTTGTCACGATATCAGGAAATGGCAGAAAAACAGGGAGAAGTAAATTCATGGTTTTTCCAAAAAGTGCTAAAGGACACAATACGGCCATATCACGTTGAAACACCTGTATTCGTCTGACCACCGAAATTAAGCAACCTTGAATTTGGTAAATACCTAAATAGTTGGCCTCTTGGGAATACCAGTCGCTGTAAGCTTGGATGTGTTTGTTGTGTAATGGCTAACGGCTCTGGATGAGGAATTGGAGAGCCGCGTTCGAATTCCTGTCAGGTTCATTACATTTACGCAAATACCCTTGGGTTTACATGACCCGAAATGTGACCTTTTCGCCCATCTATACCAACCGCCCCTGGTGATACTCATTGAGAAAAGCACGATAGTGTGATGCTCTATCTCACACCGACATGAACCTGAGAAGGCCGATGTCCATAAAAGGACCTTTACAGCTCAAAAACATTAAAAAAATTCCGTATATTAAAAAAAATATATTTACTATCTACTGGTGTATAGGACGCACTCTCATTTTTTAATTGATTTGTTTTTTACGGATTTTAAAACTTTTGCGGGTTATTTAAAGAGAGAAAATATTTTCAGACCGTAATAATTTTTCCGGAGATAATAATAATTTAGACCACATTAGTCTTACTAATTAACTCATAGCTGGAAGCAGAAGAGAGATATTCACACATTGTTCGAATTTTTTGTATGTCCAAGCACTTTCGGCTATTCTTTTAGCCATTATTAAGGATTTTTTTAAAAATTAAAAAAATTTTAAATGTACAGTGTAACCCGGATATAAGAGAGTTGTCGGGACCGGAGAAGAAGTATCTTATATCCGGGTTTCTCTTATATCCGGGTCTCTTATATCCGGGTTACACTGTATATATATATATATATTTATAATTAAGTAATTCATCGAGTCTAAGAGAACCATTCCTGCCTCTCATTAGAATGTCTGACGCTCAACTCCACGAGAGCACCTCTTTGCGATTGCTCGGTCTCACATTGTTCGCTGACTTGAGATGGAAAGAATATATTGAGTCAATTGCTTCGTCCACCGCAAGGAAAGTTGGCTCCCTATGCCGCGCCAGGAATTTTTCTCCCCGGAATCGATCCTCCAGATCTACAAATCAACAATTCGCCCTTGCATGGAGTATTGCTGCCATATATGGTCTGGAGCCCCTTCTGTTTGACTCGGGGTTCTTGATAGGCTCCAGAGGCGGATATGCAATATAATTGGCCCTGATCTGGCATCTCGTCTACAGTCACTTTCTCACAGACGCGCCGTCGACTCTCTCTGTCTGTTTTACAAATATTTTCATGGCAATTGCTCCGAGGAGCTGCATTCGCTGGTTCCCAGACTTCATGAGTTCAAGCGCCCTACGAGGCTGTCATCCCGCTCTCACCCCTTCACTGTCGAAACACCTAAAGGTAGCCGTCTCTTCTACTCCAATAGCTTCATGTCTCGCACCTCTCACCTGTGTAACTCTCTTCCCTATTCCAGTTTCCCTGGGAGCTATAATCTCCAGCTATTCAAATGTAATGTCAATCGACATCTCCAGTTGCCTTGATCTATCCACTGCCCTTCTTCTCATCCTTTCTTCCATCACTCCTATCTGATCTTGCTCCAAATTTTCTGTAACCCCTTGCGTCCTAGTGGCTTCCCGCCTTGCTTGGGGTGAAACGCTTAAAAAAAAAAATTAATTTGTACCAATTGGATGATATTGTTATTTACTAACCATAAATGAAAAAACATACTACAATTCAGCGAACCCCAATATTTAAAATAAATTTGGAATTTTTTGTGTTTGCATCAATGCGCTAATTTTTGTAAATATGGATGTCCATACACGACATTATCTGAAAATAAGAGCGAAAACTCTAGTAAATTTAAAACCAAAGTACCTAAAATTCAATAAAACATTAGATTACAGACAATATTTTCCTAAGTTTTTAATATTACTGGATGGTTTAAAATTATATTAAAAAGGCGCTCACGTTAATTAAGTAATTACTCAAGTAATTTTTACAAATATTCCCACCGTCAAAAAATTAGATAAACTTCCATCTGTCAGTCAAGATGTCAACACTGTAAATAACCAACTACCACCTTGTTAAAAAAAATGAATTTCTGTGATATTTTAAACTTAAAATAAGTAATATTTGTTTCAAATCAGATTAATTAAACTTTAAATCAGCTAATATTTCTCAAAAAAATCTTTCAGAAAGGTATATTTTATTTTTGAAATATTTTTTTAATAAACATCTGATGACAGATTCAAAAGAAACATTTCTTCCAATCAATTTAAATTAGTTTTGAAATACAGTGGTATTGAATTTAATCTATTAGCTTGAAATTAAAACTAAGATAAAAACTTTAAGAAAAACTTTTCATTTCTAAAAAGTTTTTTCAAACCTAAGGCGTCGCGTTTTTATGGAGGTACCAAGAACAAAGTATAAAATCTATTAAAACCCGCTATTCAAGACATAATGTATCTGTGTTTAAGATATTTTCTATAGACGAAAATTAATTAACAAAAACAAGATAATTCTAGAAAACACGAAAGGAAACTTTGTTTTTGTTTAGAAATATTATATAATTCATAATACAGAATAGTTTCTGGAAAAGCACTAAGCTGTTCGGCGCCATTTTTCACGGAAATATCCACTTAGATTGGAAGAACCACTTTAAGCTTATGAGAATGTATAAGAGTTTTCACGTATTGATGATAACAAAGATTCATTGAAGAAACTCAAACAGCGCATTATTATTTAGTGTAAACAATCAAGAGAAATAAAATGAAAGAAAGAAAAGTCAAAAATTAATAATAACGGCAATGCGCCATCTTGGAAATTCAAACGACTTCAGACTATTACGTCGTAATACTACGAGGTGTAAACAAGCAAGAGATCAGTAATGAAAGAAATAGGAGTCAAAAATTAATAATAATTGCAATCCTCCATCTTGGAAATTCAAACGACTTCAGACTATTACGTCTTATTACTATGAGGTGTAAACAAGCAAGAGAAATAAGATGAAAGAAAGACGAGTCAAAAATTAATAATAATTGCAATGCTTCATCAAATATATTCAGACAACTTCAGACTATTACATCTTGTTGCTACCAGTTGAAAACAAGCAAGAGAAATAAGATGAAAGAAAGACGAGTTAAAAAATAATAATTGCAATGCACCATATAAGAAATTCAAATAACTGAAGACAATTTTTGCGTATTTACTTAATACATTCTACCTATGGTAACACAACACACGTCAAAATCCATTAAATAGTAAAATCCAAATGTATTCATATACAGTGTAACCCGGATATAAGAGACCCGGATATAAGAGAGACCGGATATAAGAGAAACCCGGATATAAGAGACTTCTTCTCCGGTTCCGACAACTCTCTTATATCCGGGTTACACTGTATATTTATATATTTTGCTGGCTTATATATTTAAGTGTTCAAATGCTGATTTTCTCGAATACTATAATTATTATTTTGGTTTGACCAAACAAAAAAATTATCGTGATAAAAAAGGAAATGTCTTCTTTACACTTGGTCAAATGAAAACAAAGCACATAACCTGGGCACGTAATTTACGTATAACTCACCGTCTTGATGACAGAGGCAAAAAGAAAATTTTAAGAACTCGGCAAACTAGTAGAGGAAAGCGAAAAGAAAGGAGTAGGCTTCAATTGTAAGAAGATAGGATTCCAGATGGTCCACAAAGAGACAGCAGAATCGTGTAAGGACAGAAACTGTTATGTGTCAACGAAACATGTTACACAGAAATCTGAAGGCCAATAGAAATAGCAAAAAATAATTTCCAAAAGCTAAGCAAAGTATTAAGAGACAGGAAAATTTAGTTAGAAAACAATGGAAAGTGCGCTGTACTGCTATGCACTATCAAACCTCCATATAAGGCAGTGAATATGTTGTACGGTTTCCTCGTGTCCTTGCAAAGATGGAAAATTAAAGTATTAGTTCGTGCTGAAAAGTTCTCGGCTCGAAAATAAATTTCCAAAAACATTACTTTTTTTTCTTTTTTAAAAATAAAACACGATATTATCCGTTCAAATAAACATGAGATATTTATCATATGAATATAAGGATATCTTTCCGAACAGCTGGAGATAGAGATAGATAGATAGATAGATAGATAGATAGATAGATAGATATGAACAGACTGAGATAGATGCTGGTTTTCTATCTTTTTCTCTCTCTCTCTTTTAATAGATAGATAGATAGATAGATAGATAGATAGATAGATGTGTACAGATTGAGTTGGATAGTTTTCGATCTCACTCTCTCTCTCTCTCTCTCTCTCTCTCTCTCTTTTAAAAAATAGATAGTGATAGACTTAAATAGATAGATAGATAGAAATAGACTGATATATATATATATATATATATATATATATATATATATATAGATAGATATAGATAGATATAGACTCAGAATAGATAGAGAGAGAGAGATGAACAGATTGAGATAGATGGATAGTTTTCGATCTCTTTCTCTCTCTCTCTCTCTCTCTCTCTCTCTCTCTCTCTCTCTCTCTTTTAAAAAATAGATAGATAGATAGATAGATAGATAGATAGATAGATAGATAGATAGATAGATATCAACTCCTTATGGGTCATTTAATGCCGAATTTTATTTTTCTTGGGAGCTTGGATGTAATAAAAATGTTATTTTCCTTTCGCAATTGAATACATGGTAGATGATACTCAGCTTTCGTGCAGCAAATTGGTGGACAGTACTAGCGGTGATGATACGTGTGTTTTATGTTGTAGTTTTCAAGTTATATTTTGTAATACCGTTTGATTAAAGAAATTGTCGGATATTATACGGCTTAATATCATGAAAAATTTTTATTGTTAGTTGTATGTTAGTATTTTAAACGGATTGGATTGAAGTCGCTACAATTTCTTAGTCTGATCGTAGTGTTAGTAATTTTACTATAAAAATGTATTGTTGGTAATTTTTTATATAAAAATTGCTGGTATTTTCATACTTTTATAGTGTTTTATTTATATATTTATATGATTAAATATTTACCCATAGTTGGGGCCCTAACAGCTGCTGCGACCCCAGGCCATGTTTGGCCTGGAAACAACAGTAATTAAGAGGTGGTTCCACGCTCCTAAAAACCTCCAATCTCCCAATCAGAGACCTTGCTGCCGGGTGCAGTTTATCGTCATACCCAGGACTAGACATCTAAGGAAGATAAAATATTGTTAGTTTCAGATTCAAAAGCAAAATCTATTTTATGTTTAACGCCATTAACTTTGTTTACTAGATTGGGCAAAAATGAGTCATGTGGATATATTATTAGAGTTATATGTACACCCTTGTGCAAATTAATTGAAAGAACCGATTTAGTTTCCTTTCTTTCACTATACGGTCAGTTTTAGACCCCTTAGAGTGACAGTGTGTAGTCGGTTTCTAATTTTTTTCTCAGATTAAGTCATTTGTAGGGGTCTGCAGTAATATGAATTTATTTTCGGGGTGTATGATGAAATTTGTTTGGCCTTGAAAAATATTGCCTCATCCTTGATTGCATCAGATTTTTATCACGCCCAGACACTATTGTCTTCACTGTCGATGAGTTGTCCTACGATCATTGTCTGCGATGGAAGTTACTTCAAGGAAGCGTATGAAAATTGTAACACTGCACGAACACACTGGCAAGCCTTACCAATGAGCAAATGAAAGTACTATCGACTGGCTCGGAAACTCTCCTGATTTAAATCCAATTGAGAATCTGCGGTGAATCTGCAAGGAACGATTTCATGGAATGGACATACAAAGTACTAACATGTGCACTGGATTCATTGGAAAATTACGAAAATGTAAATAATAACAGAAATATTCGTTTTGTTTCAATTAATTTGCACAAGGGTGTATGTGTTTAAATAAAATGAATTTTGCGGTAACATATATTTGGAAGGACCACTATATAGAAATTCTAAAAATAGACAAACCAAAAAAGCCGCTAATATGGGAACCCATCGTAAACCAAACTTCTGCCTGTAAAAATTGTAGAAAAATATGACATATTGCATGAATTCTTTGAGACAACCAGGCGTGCATTTCATATTTCAGAAGTGTATTTCATTAACAAATCAGTAGGATTTTATTAGTTGGCGTGTGTCTGCCTGTCTTTCATATCAATATTTAAAACCTTACTTTTGTCGTGAGTCCAAAAGCAACTTTCATACAAGTGACGTAGTTTCCATCTCCATTTAAATTTAAACAGAACGATCGGGCGTTTGGGAGATTACTTTTCTTCAAAATACATCGTTTACAATTAACGTTTCCCGAAATCATTTTTGCTATTTTTCTTCTTAATTTTTTGAAGTGTTTAACAAAAGTCCTTCTGAGAGCATTTGTCAAAACTTGAGAGCGTAATGCTTGCTGTATTTCCTTAGAGAAGCCGCTTTTAGAACCGGAAGTTTATGAATTAGTTTTGACCGTCTGGGAAGTAGAAATGATCAGCGGGCTGGCGTCGAAATGAAAGCGACGATTTTGTTTTTGTTTGAATTTCTTTCTTTCTTTTCTTTTCTTTCGACGTGTTTATAATTTTATCAAATTATTTATGTTGACAAGTCTGAAAGAAATAAAGAATTTGATAACTTGGGAAGCTGTCACTTGCACTGTTGTTGCTAATAAAGGAAATTCCTGGAAAACATTCCTCAAGAGAAACATGGAACTGAATTAATCGCTAAAAGAATAAAGATTAAATTGGTAAAAAATGTTGATCAAGATGAGATGATGTAAAAGTGAATTCTAAAAGAACAAATTCTGTAAGGGCTTCGGTTAGTTTATTTGGCTGTCTTTTGTCAAATAATTTATAATTTTTTCTTCTGTATGTTATAGGATGAGTGGTATGATGTAATGGATGAGAAATCCGAGAGCCGAGTTCGAAATCCAATCAGGTTCCTTGCATTAACTTACACGTAATTACCCTTGGGAAAAGGTGTGAATCGATCTATTCTCTAAGGAAATACAGCGAGCATTACACTCTCAAGATTTGACAAATGTTCTCAGAAGGACTTTTGTTAAACTCTTCAAAAAATTAAGAAGAAAAATAGCAAAAATGATTTCGGGAAACGTTAATTGTAAACGATGTATTTTGAAGAAAAGTAATCTCCCAAACGCCCGATCGTTCTGTTTAAATTTAAATGGAGATGGAAACTACGTCACTTGCCTGAAAGTTGGTTCTAGATTCAAGACAAAAGTACGGTATTAAATATTGATATGAAAGACAGGCAAATGCAGTAGAATCCCTGACAACCAGACTAAGAAGGCCTTCCGGATATGAAGAATTGGTTACACAGTCCGGATATGAGGAATTGGTTACAAAGTCCAGATATGAGGAATTGGTTACAAAGTCCGGATATGAGGAATTGGTTACAAAGTCCGGATATGAGGGGTTATATTTAGATTAAAATAAAAGAACTGAAATCAGGTTTAACATTTATTTTCAAAGTTTTATAGTAAACAAAATAAGCTAATGGTGAGTGAAATATAACGGAATTGATTTTTAGGAAAAAGAAAGAAATTATGTAATGTTAATGAAAATTCATTAGATTAAGTATGTCACGTATGCAAAACAAATTATGTAACGAGGATTTTTTAATCGCTGTTGAATGATAATTCTTTCACTTCTAATGTCATTCCCAAATTTCTCCGCATTTCATTTTGCAGTTCTTGAAATTTTTGAAACGAAAGACACTTTTTAACTCTGCGTGCGTTATTGCAATTGTTATAGCTGAATGCTGGCTTTCTTTCCATAAAACTGACAACCTTTTCAATAGCTTTTTCAGTTTCAGTTCAGGTTCAATCACAATCATGCATCTCGTCGCTATTTTGTTGCAGATGTGTCTCGTTGTCATCCTTTCCTCTTATTCCCATCATCTTTTGCACCATTAGGGGGAAATAAGCAATTATCCAAAGTAAATTTCCTGAAAAACAGAAATTTCAAATCAGTTACATATCACCCAAATAGTTCAAATATACACATCAAAATCATTGTCCGGATACGCGGGATTCCGGATATGAGTCACTCTGGATATGGGAGATTCCGGATATGAGGGATTCCCGATATGAGGGATTCTGTTTATAACTCACTCCGGATATGGGAGATTCCGGATATGAGTCACTCTGGATATGAGGGATTCTGTATATGAGTCACTCCGGATATGGGAGATTCCGGATATGATGGATTCCCGATATGAGGGATTCTGTATATGAGTCACTCCGTATATGGGAGATTCCGGATATGAGGGATTCCCGATATGAGGGATTCTGTATATGAGTCACTCCGGATATGGGAGATTCCGGATATGAGGGATTCCCGATATAAGGGATTCTACTGTCTTAGGACAGAATGGGTTCATTAGCCGTGGTTGGTAACCACTCTAGGTGGAGAACAACTCTGAATTCAAAGCCTGAGGAAGGCTGTTTGGGGACCTCTTTGCACAATATGTGACCTAATTCAGTTCTTCCGAAAAGTGTGGTTGATTCCACAAAAGCCTTCACCACTACAATCAAATCTTATGTGCTGATAGGATTCTCATTCATCTGTTTTCTCACCAGCTATAGTAGGTCAGATTGAAACCTGTAGCCTTGGTTGGCAACCAGTCTACTACAGAAAGAAATGACAGACTACTGCGGAAAAAATTTCTGTCTGATCAGAATTACAAGTAACATGATCGCCCAAGTATCACGTATAACTCTCGTCATACACTGTGTATGGTTGCGAGTAACAAACGAAAATAACAATGTATTGACGGCAAGAAAAGGAGATAAGGTATGTTAAAATAAAAGAATCTGTATTACCATGTATACCTTGGATGAGATTAGAATGCCTCTTGTCGACGAGGGGAAGCGATGTTATTGGCGACAGAGTCTGATATCGAAGATCGGCGAGTTGGTTCTGTACTGGCCTCCTATTGAAGCTTGTGTTATAAAATAAAATAAGACATATCTCGGCTGATTTGCAGGCAAATAAACTAACATACTTAAGAGCGAGAGCCGGATGTGAACGGGACAAGGCCCCGAGTTCCGGTCGAAAATAAAATATTTTAAAATGTTTCTATTTTTCGACCAATAAAAATGCTTCACTCCTAATTATACTCGCATCATTTTTCGAGCCTGTTAAGCCATAAAAAAGGCCATAAAAAGGGTCACACGGGAAGTACAACAGCAGTCAACAGGAGGCCAGGGAAGAGAGCTGTCACGGTCAGGATGAGCGGTCAGCAGCAGTAGCGCCACGCCAACCAGCGAGAACTACTATGAGAGATCAACCCAGATCTTCAGCCGGACTATTAACTATACCACAAGGTAGCTGTCCCAAAACCATACGTTCCTATTGAAATAAATCACGTAAATCTATTTCTGCTGTTGTCGTATTTCTTTCTTGCAACCATACGCTTGTCTATAACACTTGCTTCACGTCGGTTGACCGGGAGGCCATGTAAACGGGATTGCGTCTCCTTTTAAAACAATCAAGATGGATATTAATGATTTTTGGCTCCGGTGTTTAATTTATTGAGTTGGGGGCGGGTTATTATCTTATAAGATACTAGTAACCCCTGTGAGAAGAGCGACTATTTTTTTTACTTTAAATTTTGTTTTCATAGCGTTCACATTCAAACGACAGGTTATGATGTGGAGGAAATAAAAAAAGGGCCGAATTTGAAACAGAATATAACATAGTAAAAAACGTTTACAAGGCATCTTTTTCAGTGAAATTATTTGCAATATATGTACACGCTTGTGCAAATTAATTGAAACAAAACGAAAAATTCCGTTATTGTTTATATTTTTTCGTATTTTTCCAGTGAAACAAGACCCAGAGCACTTGTTAGTACTTCGTAGGTTCATTCCATGAAGTCGTTCCTTGCAAATTGACCACACATTCTCGATTGGATTTAAATCAAGAGTTTTTCCGGGCCAGTCTATAGTACTTTGATTTGCTCACTGGTAAGGCTTGCCAGTGTTTTCGTACAGCGTTACAATTTTCGTACGCTTCCTTGGAGTAACGTCTATTACAGACAATGGCCATAAGACAACTCATCGACAGTCGAGACAATAGTGTGTGGGTGTGATGAAAATCTGATACAATCACGGATGATGGAATATTTTTGAAGGCCAAACAAATTCCATCAATAGATTGATATTACTGCACACCACAGCAAATGACCTATTCTGTGGAAAAAATAGAAACACCCTGTCACTCCAGTGGGTCTAAAACTGACCGTATGGTAAACGAAAGGAAACTAAAGAGGTTGTTTCAATTAATTTTTACAAGGGCATATATGTATGTAAAAGTTTCAGTAGAGTATATCTGTAACAGGACAATATGAATAAAGACAAAGCGAAAACTTACCTGAGCCTACGCGTTTCGTCCTCTGTTAAGGCAAATAGAAAATAAAACGACAAATAATCACGACACTATAATCTCACGCACATCCACGCAGGCAGGTGCATGGGTGCACGCGCGCGAACGCTCATCCGGGTAGACAAATTTGTTGCGTTAATCTGAAAATTAAATTTTTACTTGTGAACTGAAAAACGCAAAGGTTATTTTCTGTACGATTTTAAAATTTTATGATGCAAACACGAAAAACGTCAAGGGAGGTAACAAAGTTATTGAAATGTCTAAATATTTCAGATGAACACAACAATTTTTGTAAATGGTAAATTTCTTTCTTCCTTTAATGAGGATACTAAGAAAGTTGTCCTTAAATACGAGAGGATCCTATTAAAAATAAATAAACAAAACTTGTCTAAAGTGTTTAATGAGACATGTCTTAATGAGAACATGATGCCAAAATATACGCAATATATATATATATATATATATATATATTGTTATACCTGGTAATATCTCTCGGCGTGTTTCTCGGGTTAAGTGTCGCAACATTTTTAATGTTGAACGAGCTTTCCTCAGAGACGAAATTGTTTATTTTTCTGAAGCGCTCAGTTCAATTAAAACCCATTATGTATCTACCTGGGGTAGAGTCTGGCGCACTTTGTCGTTCTATGATAGGCTTCGTTTTGCTAAATATTTGTCGGGGGGTGATCTGGTTGTTGGTAATAGGATTAGGACCAAGAATATGTCTTATTTGAATTTCTTAATAAAAAAAGAAATTCGGCTCGCGTATTACAACAGATAGACATATTTTTAACTTGTCTGATTATGAGTTGTCTGTCTCTGAGAAGGTCGTCTTGTCTCGAGGTCTGGAGTTTTGTATTCCTCCTAAGAAAGTTGAAAAAGTTGAGGTGTTTCGTAATTTCGAGGTCCTCCTTTCTCAATTTGCTTCATTTGAGACGCTTGAAAGCCTGGTTAAAGGACTTGGCATATGGCATTGTAGACTCAAATGTTAACTCCTCTGGGTTTGTGTGGCAGAGGAGGCATTTTCAGACAGTTAGGTCATTAAAAACCAACCCAGACATCTATATTACCAAGCCCGACAAAGGTGCGGAGTCGTTATATTGAACCACTGTGACTATGTTGGCAAGATGCTATCTATTCTTGAGGATAGTAGTAAATTCCGGAAATTGGGTGATATGATGATACCCCAAGAACTGAAACTAGATTCCAAAAAAAAATTACTGGAATTTTATAAAAGTAATTTTCTATCGAAAGAAATTTACAATAATATTCGTCCTGTTGGTTCCCAACGTCCTAGGATGTATAGGTTACCAAAAATTCACAAAGAGGGCGTTCCACTTTTATCTATGTTGGGTTCCGCCCAACATAATCTTGCCAAGTGGTTATTGGATGTTCTTGATCCGGTTTTAGAATTCTACTCGGAGTATTGTGTGCCAGACTCGTTTAAATTTGTGGATTATATACAAAATTTAAATCCAAACAGCGACACTGAGTATTTTGTGTCGTTTGATATAAGTAATTTGTTCACGAATGTTCCAATTGATGAAACTATTGACACTTGTGCTGACTTCTTGTATCGCGGCCCTGGTTAATCTCCGTTGTTTCCTGAGAGTGTGTTTGTTGAATTGTTGGGGATGGCGACCAAGTCTGTCTCCTTCAGTTTTGACAATTGCATGTATCAGCAAATCGACGGGGTGGCGATGGGTAGTTGGGTCCTGTGATGGCCAACATTTTTGTTGGTTTTCATGAAAAGCGACTATTTGAGAGGGTTAACAAACCGTATTGTTACTTCCCACACGTGGATGATACGTTCGCATCATTTTCTAATAGTGCAATAGCGGAAGTGTTCTTTTCATTATTAAATAATCTCCATCCTGCACTTAAATTTACAATGGAGGTTGAAGAGAACAATCGTTTATCTTTTCTTGATGTCCTTGTGGAGAGAACTCCCTCGGGTTTCTTAACGAGCGTGTACCGGAAGCCCACTTTTACAGGACTTTATCTGGCCTGGGACTCTTTTGCTCCCAGAGCCAGAAAGGTTAACCTTATAAGTTGTCTTACCCATAGGGCATTGAAGATTTGTTCTGAGTGTAGACTCGAGGCCGAATTGAGAACAATTAAGGAATTGTTTCTTAAGAACGGTTACCCCGAATCAGTTATTAAAACTGTCATTGAACGCAAGATCAGGTTCAAGTTCAATGAAATTAAGAAATATGGGCCTTCCAAATGTCCTATATATGTCAGGCTCCCTTGGATTGGTCCTGAG
The DNA here is from genome assembly GCA_903632075.3 of Acanthosepion pharaonis. Lineage (NCBI taxonomy): Eukaryota > Metazoa > Mollusca > Cephalopoda > Sepiida > Sepiidae > Acanthosepion > Acanthosepion pharaonis. Next base: position 503,380 of record CAHIKZ030001259.1, read on the forward strand.
AGTCAGACATACGCCGATAAGATCTCTTCATCCATTAAACGGTGTTATAATGCTGTTACACTCAGGAACATATTTACTACCAGGAGGGCTTTCCCCCCTTGCCGTAAGGATGTTTTGCCTACCTACCATAATAATTTAGTTATTTATCAATTTAAATGTCGATGCGGGCTCGACTATTTGGGCAAAACTATCCAGAGGCTTGAGGTTAGAATCGCCCAACATGCCCCGGGCTGCGTGCGCAGACATGAGGTTGTGACATCCGGGTGTTCGCAGACTCATGCCTCTTCTATCGGTGAACATCTATTAAATTCTGGCGTTTGTAGGACTGAGTATTCTCCCCATTTCTTTTCGGTATTGCACAGGGCTAGGAACAGACTCCACCTCGACATTTTGGAGTCTGTTATTATCAACATACGTAGGCCGGCCCTCTGCGTACAACAGGAGATGAAGTTTAAGTTGGCCTTATTTGGGGGAACGGTTACATGATTTGAGGTAAAACAAACCCCCCCACTTACCATCTCGTTTTATTACGGTATTAATAAAAAAAGTTTTTTCTTGTTAGTACTGTGTTTTAGATTACCGACGATTGTGTTTGAAAATGTGTCGGTCGAAAGGCACCTTACCTTTTATGTTTTAAACGTGGATATTGTTGTATCTTATGTTTAATATGACCCCATATTTTTTATTCCTCAAATGTCTGATTAGATTTGGCAGTACGAGAAATCTGTTTATATATATATATATATATATATGTGTGTGTGTGTGAGCGTTTGACTTTTGGTTTTAAAATATACCTACAACGGTAACCTTATGGTTTTAAAATATATCTATAGAATTTTAATGAAACCGTAACATATTAAACCGGGTTTATTCATTTTTTTTCTAGAGAAGTGACAACAAATATGTTAGACATTGTATATTTATTCAATTCAATTGGTTTGACTGGAAAAGTTTCTGACAGACGCATTAAAGGGATCCCTAGTATCGCATGCATTAAAGAAATACGACAAAACTGTTCTCACATGTTCAGCTTACGCATTACGAAGGTCCTTATCATATGTGAAAGAGAGAGAGAGAGAAAGCAAAGACGCGAGGGAGAGAGAAAAGTTAGCGAAAGAAAGAGAGAGGCTTTTCTTTTGCGTTAGTTTTTTCTGAGGCGCTTATCTATATGCTGCAAGGATGTGATTGGAGGAAAAGAAGGAAAGAGATGAAGAGCGTATAAGAAAGAGAAGAAAGTGAGAACCAATGAGATGAAGAATGAGAGAAAGAGGAAAGAAAGAAACAGAGACAAAGAAAGCGAAAAGCAGAGGAAGACAGATAGAGAAAAAGAGAAAAAGAGAGAGCAATAACGTGAGGGAGAGAGAAAAGATAGCGAAAAAAAAAAAAAGAAAGAGACAAGAATGAAACAAGCAGGAAAAGTGATGAAGAAGGGCGAGAATAAAGCGAGAGAAAAAGAAGGAAGAAACGGAGGAAGGAAAAATAAATTAGAAAAGAGAGAGAGGGGGAAGTTTTGTGATATCAACGAACACTCGTTGCCACTTTTGTGATGTCAACGATACTCCTTGTCACTTTCGTAATGCTCGTTGTAGGAGAGACTTTGTAATCGCAGATACAAATATAGTAACGCCGTTGAACAATACTAGAGTCAGACGCCTTTGAACAACACTCGCACTAATAGTACTTATTCAATAATACTCGCTCGACAAGTAACCTGTTATGGTACCTTACCCATAAGAACATAATGAACTATTCCATACGTAATAAATACTGCGCCTCAAGAGAAAGCAGAAAGTTCAGTCCGAAGTCCGACGACCGGCTAACCGGCTGATCGGTTGAACTCTCTGCCTTCGGCCGGGGAGGAATCCGAACGAGGCTACGCCGAAGGGTGGAGTCTCTTTCGGGGAGGTAAACCGACCCTGAACCCGTTTATATGGGTTCAAAGGGCATATTTTTGGCCGAGCCCACGGGCTCGGAGATCCCAAGTTAAACCGGCCTTGTGCCACATGATGCCCTCGTGGGGGGGGTGATTAAATACTGTTCAGTCTGAAGTCTCGAGTGAAATCCGTCAGGAGTCTGTCAGTCAGACAGAGCGAGCGAGTCAGTCAGTCGAGTCAGAGGCACCCCGAAACAGTTAGTACTAAACCTGATTGTTCGTACTAACACTTTCTACTTCTCTGTATATATTCCTGTTTGTAATATATCTGTGTTATTCCATATCGAGTTCTTCTTTATTGGTTCTACCTTGGACTATCACCGTGGTACAAGGAACCGGACCATAACATAACCCATATAGAGAAATAGTATAGTAAATAAAGTACAGAAAAGCGGTCCGTATAGCAATAGAGGATAGAGTAGAAATGCGATCCGAATAGTAATAGAGGAGAGACTAGAAATAGAGATCGTTAGTCGTCAGCAACTTCCGACATATATGTGTTTCCTCTATAGTCACGTGGTCTACTTAATTCAACAATGGTATCGCCTGTGTTTGCTCATTGGCGATCTATGTTCAAACTCAAGTATCGGCAGCGACACTTTATTCCTCTATAACAGGAAGGCAGAAAAAATTGAAAGAGAGAGAGAAAGAGGAAAACAAACGGAGAGTAAGAAAAAGAGGGAGATCGAAGCAGAGAAAGGGAGTGGAAGGCAGATAGATTGAAAGAGAGAGAAAGTCGAAAAAGAGAGGAAGTCAAAGAAGATCGAAACAGAAAGAGAGCGGGAACAAGAGAAAGAAGAAAGAGACAGGGGAAGATAAAGCGAGAGAGTAGACGACAAAAGGAGAGAAAGAGAGACGAATAAAGAGACAGGAGGAAAAGAGAGAGGGGGAGACAGCGAGTGAGAAAAAAGAAGAAAGAGATAGAGGAAGAAGAACAGAGTGAAGATGAAAGATACAGTGGAACAAAGAAAGAAAGAAAGAAAGAAAGAAAGAAAGAAAGAAAGAAAGACACATAGTGAGGGAAAGAAAGAAAAAATAAAATATGGATATAGCGAGAAATATGGAGAGAAAAAAAGAGAAAGAAATCTCGTACGTTTTCTTTTTTTTATCATTTCACCCCAAGCAGGGCAGTAAAGCCACTAAGACGCAAGAGGTTACTGAGTGTCAGAGAATATAAGAAAAAAGAAAATAATATTAAAAAGAGGAATTAAGAAGAGAGAAGATAACGATTGACATTATCTTTAAATTTTTCAAGGTCAAATTTGACTAAAAAGTCAGACTTACAATAGAAGAAACTGTTAGCATAGAACTTACGGTTACATCTAGTCATTTCAGCTGTAAGATGATGAGCCCTTGCTAGCAATCTCGTAGTACGCTTAAATTCGTAAAGTCTATAAACCAGAGAGCAGTGATTCCCAACTCTGGTTTCCGGAGTCCAGCTGGAATCTGTGCTGGTCAAACGAGGCTATGTCGAAGGGCAGAGTCTCGTCTCGGGAATCAGCTATCCGACCCCGTTTGTACAGGGAATTTTTGGCCGAGCATACGGGCTCGGATTTCCCCACATTAAACTCGGCCTTACCTTGTGGGGAGGTTAATAATTATTCCAACTATTTTTGGCCATGCCCCACCCAGGCAACTCTAAAATTCTGATGCCCTACCCCTGGGACGTATAATTCTTATTATTCAAAAAGTGAACGCCTACTCATATAGAGGAAGCCTAAAAGCCCATTAACTTAATTTTACTGAAGAACTTGAGACAGCAAATTAGAAAGCGTTCCCATGTCAAGGTAAAACAAAATGATATGTATTATCATTTAATTTTAGAATTTTACAATATTTGTAAAAATATGGTGTTGCTCATATATATATATATATATATATATATATATATATATATATATATATACGTCCTGGTATGACGATAAACTACATCCGCATCCAGGGTAAGACGATAAACTACGTCCAACAGAAAGGACTCTGATCAAGAGGCTTTGAGGAGCGTGGAACCACCTCTTAATTGCTTGTGTTGCCAGGTCCACCCTGACCCGGGATAGTAGCACTTGTTAGGGTCACAACTATGGGCAAATAGTTAACTATCAGGTGGGGAATTATAGTGTTACTCTACTTTGAACGCTAAAATCCTACAGTTCGTTCTCCTACACTTTGATATATATATATATATATATATATATATATATATATATTAAGAAATGGACAAGGTCCGACAATTTATATAAATGTGTAGATAAATATTTGGCCTGAATGTCCGAGATCCTGTCAAAGAACGAAAATTTTCTATGAAAATTTCTCGGACATTCAGGCCGGTAAATGTTATTTAATACTGTTTATCATAAACAGAGCATTTGCTTAAATACTTGTATCTATAAAAATAACAACGTTAAACATAAAAATATGTCTTTAATATATATATATATATATATGTGTGTGTGTGTGTGTATGCATTTAGGCAGCAATCCTTCATTTATACATGTTTCATGAACGACGACAGAAACTACTAGGATTAAGCATTTTTATATAATTTTTCTTGTGTTCGAACAAGTGTTTTCTTTTCTGGACACAGTGTGTAGAAATTGTCCAAATATTCTATAATTCCAAGCGCTTTTGGCTATACTTTTAGCCATTATCAAGGATGATTTTTTTTCAAATTAATTGATTTTTTAGTGGGTCTGTGAGAATATGAGTGTGTGTGCATATACAGTATGCTTACATAAAAATATTCGTGTGTATGTACATGTGTAATTACATATGTAATATATATATATATGTGTGTGTGTGTATTTCATTAAAGACGACATACATACACACAACCCACACACACACATATATATATATTACATACGTAGTTACACATGTACATACATACATACGAATATTTTTATATAAGCATACTGTATATGCATATGTATTGACACGCACACACACTTATACTCCCACAGACACACAAAAAAATCACTGTTAATAACTCATTCTCCAATTGCCACCCCCACCATCAAATTGCCCCACCCGTCTTGGTGTGCACCCCACTTTGGGAAGCACGGCCATAGAGGAAAGTTCATCACCGTTACCATACACAGGATATTCCACATGAAGAGAGTTTGAATTAAATCAAAATGCCATTTTAATCTCCTCTCTCTCTCTTTCTCTATGTCTCCCCTCTCTCTCTCTCTCTGTCTACTCTCTCTCTGTCTACTCTCTCTCTCTCTCTGTCAACTCCCCCCCCCTCTCTCTCTATGTCACTCGCTTGCTCTCTCTTTCTAACTCATTCTCTTACATCTCACATGATTAACTATCATATGTTCAAAAGATTCGTTTTAGATATCGATATCTAAAACGAATCTTTTGAACAGGAGTAAAGCTCTATCCCTTGTTTCCTGTTTAGGATTGGACTTCCGGTTCCTTTTAAAGTCTTTTCCCTAAGCTTCTATTTCAGTCACTTACATCTTGGTGGCATTATTACCTTGCTTGGAGTGGTGCCTCTTTAAAGAGGGCCTTGTACAGGGTGAACATAAAAACGTACTTATTTGAATCTAAATGTTGATATCTGCGCAGTGATGATGAAAGCCGGTTCGTCCTGCGCAGATGCAAACGTCAGCCATTTGTATGATGTTAAATGAATTTTGAAGAAGTGAATTAATAGCCACTTTAAGACTTTGAAGCTTGCAAACGCTTAAGGTTGAATCAACAAAGATAAAAAAGAACGATTTAACAACTTCAGATCTTGCAAAATATAAAAGAATGTTCTTATGAATGATTAACTGATTTTTTACAGCTTATCAACCTTATGAATATTTGAGGTAGCGGCGATGCATTGATGAAAATCAAAAGGTATCCGTTTTAAATCAAATAATGAATTAATACAATCTAACTAACGCCTTTATCCACTGTGCCATAAGTCCATGAGGACATCTGTGTATGAATTTCTGGGTATTATAAACCTAATGTCTTCAGCAACCATTTTTACTAGTGCTCATATTGCAATTTCTTGCTGTTATCATTTTTATTTTTACCAGAGCTCATATTGCAATTTTTTGTTGTTATTATTGTTTTTCTCTGGCACTCCTTATTACTGGTTCCCATATTGTATTAATTTCTATGCTTGGTCGGCTCAGGAGATTTTTGTGGCCGAAACGTTGTAATAAATATGGCGACAAAGATGAGGACAATAGTCCAAATAATGTAAATATTGTACATAATACCTCATCTCAGAAATATAGACAGATTCTGCAATCATTGTTTTCAATTTAATCTGCAATGACGACTTATCATGTACCTTTTCTGTAAATATTTTCACGGCAGTTTGTTCTGATGAGATTTCATGAATTTAAGTGCAGTACTAGATTGACAGTTCGATCTCTTTGTTTTACTAAGAGACTTTTCTCTCTCGGGCTTCCTGTCATTGAGAAAGTGTGGTTGACTCGACACAAGCCTTCAATATTACAATCAAATCTCGTCCTGGGTAAGACGTTAAACTACATCCGCGTCCTAGGTAAGACGATAAACTACATCCGCGTCCTGGGTAAGACGTTAAACTACGTCCAGCAACAAGGCTTCTGATCAGTAGTTTTTGAGGAGCGCGGAACCACCTCTTAATTGCTGGTGTTCTCAGGTCCACCCTGATTCGGTGTGGTAGCACCTGTTAGGGTCCCAGCTATGGGCAAATAGTTAATTATTAGCAGCAATACTTTTTTGAAAAAAAATTATTACCAGCAATACAATTTTGAAGAAAACAGATTTTAGACAAAACAAAATATTACCAGCAATAAAAAATTTTGTCGGCATTAAATAACCCATTGAGGTTGATATGCCGTTAAACAAAATAAACTAAACCAAAACTATAATCAAATCATATGTGCTGATTGTCTGGATGCTCTACCATCGTACGTCGTATATAATTTTTAATCGTTCATTTATTTACAATTATTTTAATCGTGTTCCAAATTTGCAACCTCTTTCGTTATTTGTTCTAGTTTCGCCAACGATTACCTTTTGAGAAAGTGTTGGCCGAAAGGGCTCTAAGGTTAAATAATGATGTCCATTTTGTTTATATATATATATATATATATATATATATATATGTGAGATGAGGTATTACGATTACTTAAAGGGTTCGGTTCAAAATTCCAATAATCTGAAGAAGACTGAGAATTCAACGGCCGAAACGTTGTGAATATGGCAATGAAGATGAGGGTAACAGCCCGAATAATGTAAATAATATATATATATATATATATATATATATATATATATATATATATATATATATATATATATATATACAGTTGTGGCATCCTACAAGTTCGCATGAACTGATTCTTAAAATTATAAAAAATTAGCGAACCGATTACTTGATTATCCGAAAATAATCTTATAGATTAATAGCCGATATATAATAGCTAAAAATATAATTAATACCTCTACTGTAATTTCTGTAGAGGTTGAAAGAGAGTTTTCTGTGATTTATTCTAACAGAAGAAATCGTCTTGAAGCTAAAAACGTGGCAAATCTTCTAGTCATAAATTTGATAAGTCCTCCATTTGTAGAACATAGCTGATGACACTAGACTAATTGAAGGGATTCCTTGAAGCCTATGCCTTAAAGAAATACAAAAAATTAATCTCACGAGTACAGACCACATCTCACGAAGGGCTTTCTCTATGTAAAATATGTTTGTGTTTTTTTTTTTTTTTTTTTTTAATTGGTCAGTGGAAAATGTCACGATAACATTTCTGGCCTTAGGTCTCTGAGCGGGACCCGGAAAGAAATGAGTATACACCAGAAATCAAAGGAAATAAAACAATAATAATAAGGTAAGCATTGCGTACTTTGCTTTTTAGGATGTTTATATATAAATATATGGCGGTTGCCACATCTTAATCAGCTGAGAAGCGCCTGCTCATCCTTCGCATGGCTTATAATGGCTTCCATCTCGTTTCGACGTCCTTGGCCCCTACAATGACACCTGAAGTCAAGAGAAGACTACCTATGACATCGAATGTTGGTCTCAGGTGTCATCAAGAGTCACATACATACCTTCAGTGGTGGCATCCTACCGGTTCGCGCAATCCGATTCTTAAAATTATAAAAGATTAGCGAACCGGTTACTTAATTATCCGAAAATAATCTTATATATTAATAGCCGATATATAATAACTAAAAATATAATTAATACCTTTGCAGTAAGTTTTGTAGAAGCTGAAAGACGGTTTTCTCTGATGAAAATAATTTATTCTGACAAAAAGAAATCTTCTTGGAACTAAAAATATAACAAATCTTCTGCTCATAAATTTGATAAGGTCTTCGATTTGGATCTTTTGGGACTGAAGAGATTTAGTTCGAATGTGGCTAAGAAATCATAACACACTAGGTGACACTAGAGTCAAAAAGCATCATATTTCTGAATAGAAATATGATGAGAACAGAATTTCAATGTGGAAATATCTTAATAAATAAATATTTTCTATTAAATTATAAAAAATGGTTTCATTCTTTTTGATACTCGAAAGTGATTTGTTTCCATTCTCAGATTGAAAAGAAAATAAGCAGAATAGGTTCTTAAAGATGGCCTGCCTTTATAGAACCGCTGCCTGAAAATTTTGGATACGATATTTCAAAATGAGCGAACCAATATTACATAAAAAGCAAACAGATAGATAGATAGATAGATAGATAGATAGATAGATAGATAGATATGAACAGAATGACATAGATAGATAGATAGATAGATAGATAGATAGATAGATAGATAGATAGATAGATAGAAAATGGACCCACCGAATGAGATAGATAGATAGATAGATAGATAGATAGATAGATAGATAGATAGATAGATAGAATCTCATAGTGGTAAGCTAAATAATAAGGCACGACATTAACTTTCGATATATGCACACAAACACGTGTTTAAACACCTCCCGCGCAGTCACTTTCACATACACAACCTCTTACAAGTTAAATATTAAACGTGTGTGTATGTACGTGAGGGTGCTAAAAAGTTCTCAAAATGACTCACTTCCCAAAATCTGGCAGTTCTACGGTACCTTCTTGGTCGTGCTTGGAATTTTTCATCACCCCCCCACTTTATGTATAAATCAATATAAATACATATAAATAACAGAAATTATATGCCCAATGCGTATTTATGCTCTTATGATGTTACGTGTGTAACCGTCTAATATACTCACGCAATGATTTCTGATTTCGAAACTCATACATACAGAAACTTAGACATATGAGCAGACATATACAGAAATACAAAGATTTAAATTTGCTCACACGCATTAAAGAAGAAATGCGTACGAGAAAGAAAAAAAAAGACGAAACTTATAATTGACAGCATAATGCGTACTCGTCAAATTCCCCTTACGCATGCGCATTGTAAGAAAAGGCAGAAAAAGATGATTCATTGTTAAAATCGTTGATCTCGAGAGATGGCAGCCATATTGCTTTCGTCCACGATTGCTACCGTTCTTTTATAACGTCTATGTATACGGCGAGAAATCGCCAATGTCTTTGGAGAATTCCTACAATGGCGATTTTGATGTTGAGAAACCGTTTTTAGCTTTTCGTCATTTGTTTTTTCTCTCTTTTATTCTTGTCTCCCTTTTGCAAACGATGTGGTTTGCTTTTTTTGGCTAACTTCAGTAGATTGTTTCACTATCAATTATGAGGATTTTATGCCTTTTCGATGAGTTCCCGATCGATCTGTCTCCGCGTTCTGTCATTCAGTCATTTCATTTCTTTTTTCATCTATTTATTGCCATTCTGCTTTTATCTTTTTTCATTTTTCTACCGCTTCTTTGCCTTTATTTCCGTTCTCATTCCTTCTTCTGTTCTTTTTCTTTCTTTTCAACGTTCTTTTGTTTGGTAAACTTTTTTGTCTTTTTCTTCACTGTCTTTGTCATCAAACTTTGTCAGTTTTCAGTAGAAAGTAGTAGTAGTAGTAGTAGTAGTAGAAAGTTGAAGTAAAAGAAAGAGGAGGAGGAAGAAGAATATATTGATATTTTTCTTCTTTTTCATTTCTTCTCAATTTAGCGACCATTTTCGATTCCTCCCACCCCTTTTCTTTCTTTCTTTCATATGTCCCTTTCCTTTTTTTTTTTATCATTCTTTCGTATGTCTCTTTCCTTTTTTTTATCTTTCTTTCTTTCTTTCTTTCTTTCTTTCTTTCTTTCTTTCTTTCTTTCTTTCACTGCTCGCCTTTCTTTCGTTTTTCTTTTATTCTGGATTCTTTCTTTCTTTCTTCCTTTCTTTCTTTCTTTCTTTCTTTAAGTCCTGGCCTTTCTTTATTTTGATTTTCTTTCTTTCTTTCTTTTTTTTTTTTTTTTTTCTTTTTTTTTTCTTTCACTGCTTTTCTTTCGTTTTTTTTTTTTATTCTGAATTTTTTTCTTTCTTCCTTCCTTCCTTCCTTCCTTCCTTTTCTTTTCTTTTTTTCTTTCTTTCTTTCTTTCTTTTTCACTGCTCGCCTTTCTTTCGTTTTTTCTTTTATTCTGAATTTTTCTTCCTTCCTTCCTTCCTTCCTTCCTTCCTTCCTTCCTTAGCTTCCTTCCTTCCTTCTTTCCTTCCTTCCTTCCTTCCTTCCTTCCTTCCTTCCTTCCTTTCTTTCTTGCTTTCATTCTTTCTTTCACTGCTCGCCTTTCTTTCGTTTTTCTTTTATTCTGGATTCTTTCTTTCTTTCTTCCTTTCTTTCTTTCTTTCTTTCAGTCCTGGCCTTTCTTTATTTTGATTTTCTTTCTTTCTTTCTTTCTTTCTTTCTTTCTTTCTTTCTTTCTTTCTTTCTTTCACTGCTCGCCTTTCTTTCGTTTTTCTTTTATTCTGAATTCTTTCTTTCTTTCTTCCTTCCTTCCTTCATTCCTTTCTTTCTTTCATTCTTTCTTTCTTTCTTTCTTTCGTTCTTTCTTTCATTCAACCATTTCCTTTCTTTCATTCCTTTTTCTTTATTCTGGATTCTTTCTTGCTTTATGTCTGTCTTTCTTTCGATTTACTTTTATTCTGGGTTCTTTGTTCGTTTCTTTCTTTCTTTCTTTCTTTCTTTCTTTCTTTCTTTCAACCTTCTCCTTTTTTCCGTTCGTTTTTCTTTTATTCTGAATTCTTTCTTATTTTAATGTTGTTCATCTTTATATCTTTGTCTTGCTTTGAAGGACCTCAAATTTCTTGATGGGGACATTTTACAGGTCTAGTGTTACAGAATCCCAAGGGCAGATGCTTCCTTGATCACTACAATCCTAATCTCTTCAAATCTAGGATTAACCATTATCCATCCTACATATCCTTGTAATATGCAGTCCTTGCTCCCTCTCTATATGCTCTTACAACATCATTCAATAAGCGTCTACCTTGAGTGGCACTTAAGCCTTGTATTGGGTGAACATTAGGTATTAAAATGTTTTTTCTTTCAAGAGCAGACTAAAAGATGTTGGTTTCAAGTTAGGCAGTTAGGCACTTTTCAACAATTCATCCCAGAAGCATCAACGATAAAAAAAAATTATCGCTTGTAGAAATTTCTTACGAAGAAAAAATAAATTCATTAATTCTACACACACATATATATATATATATATATATATAGTCATATGCCCTTTCAGTTAATATAAACAAGAGAATGATGAACACTTTTAAACGTTTGATCAGTCACCCGAAATTAAGCAACTTACTACAATCATTTATCAACAATATCTCGACATTGTGAATTTAAGCGCAGTACTAGATTGGCAGTTAGGTCTTACCATTTTATTGTTGAAATGGCAAGATGTAACCGTAAATCCTATGCTAACAGTTTCTTCTATCGCACTTCTCGCTTGTGGAACTCTCTTCCAGTTTCTTGCTTCCAATAAATTTTGATCTTCAGAAATTTAAATGCAATGTCAATCGTTATCTTCTGTCTTCTTAATTCCTGTTCTTTTATTGTTCTCTCTCCTTAATAATGTTTTTTTTTCTCATATTCTTTCACACTCAATAACCTCTTGCATCTTTATTACCTTGCTTAGGTGTTAAATGATTAAAATGAACAAGAAAAACAGTTGGTTTGTGAATCTGGTAACATAGTAATTGTGAGTTCAATCCCTGGGCTGGGCAGTGTGTACTTGGACTTAATGGAAACAGGGAAGCAATAACTGAGCAGCATTAAAAATAAGAACTAGAAGATATATCCCTAGGCAGTGAGCAGTGGAATGGGAACAGTCTATCCTCATATATTTAATAAAGGATTCAGAATTCCCTGTAGGTTACTCATGTCAATACAAAGTAGAATCTGCAATGTTATTGGTCCTAACCTGGCATGTCAGCTTCAGTCATTTTCCTACTGTCATAACATCACTTCCCTTTGTCCTTTCTATAGATACTTTCATGGTAATTGTTCTGATGAATTTTCTACTTTGGTACCTAGACTTTATGAATTTAAATTCAGTACTAGTTTGGCAGCAAAGTCTCATAAATTTACAGTCAAAATGGCTGCTAGATGTAACCCTAAGTTCTCTGCTAATAATTTCTTCTGTCGCACTTCTCGCTTGTGGAGCTCTCTTCCAACTTCTTCCTTCCCAGGCTATTTTAATCCTCAAAAATTTAAATGCATTATCTTTTATCTTAATTTCTGTTCTTTTATTGTTATCTCTGCTTAATAATGTTTTTTTTTTTCTCATATTCTCTCACACTCAGTAACCCCTTGCATCTTTATTACCTTGCTTAGGTGTTAAATGATTAAAATAAACAAACAAAAAAACTACAGTTGGTTTGTGAATTTGGTAACATAATGATTGTGAGTTCAATCCCTGGGCCGGGTAGTGTATACGTGGACATAGTGAAAACAGGGAACCAATAACTGAGCAGCATTAAAAATAAGAACTAGAAGATATATCCGTAGGTAATGAGTGGTGGGATGGGAACAGTCAATCCTCATATATTTAATAAAGGATTCAGAATTCTCTGTAGGTTACTCAGGTCAATACAAAGTAGAATCTTTTACTTTTTTCCCTCTGTCACTCCAGTATGTCATAGGAATATCAAATTCTCCAAACTCACTTTCCTCATTATATGGTATTTATAATTGCTCTCATGTTATGTGTTCTGATGAAATTTCCTCTATGAAACCTTTAAATGCAGCACTAGTTTGGCAGTTAGGTCTCATCATTTTACTATTGAAATGACTAGAAATAACTGTAAGTCTATGCTAATAGTTCCTTTTCTTACAATTCTCGGTTGTGGAACTCTCTTCCAGCTTCTTGGTTCCCAGTTAACTTTGATTTTCAAAAATTTAAATGCAATGTCAATCGGTATCTTCTGTCTTCATAATTCTTGTTATTTTATTGTTCACTCTCCTTAATCGTGATTTTGTTCTAATCTTCCTTCACGCTCAGTAACTCCTTGCGTCTTAGTGGTTTTATTACCTTGCTTGGGATGAAATGATGATTTTAAAAAAAAGCATGTTATTTTCGATCTGCCGATTTTAAAAGTGGTAGGAGAAAGATGTCAATTGTTGTAGCAGTTGTGGGCATGCAGCTACTCAGCATTAAAATGATTCATACTATCAACACCTCACCCTCAACTGTTCATATCAAAAAGACTACTTTTAAAACCTTCTTTTTCTATATTAGAATGTGGGTTTAGTTTGTTTCACAGGAACGATATAACGACACGCAGTGAACATCGAAGTTTAAATATTTTCAATGTTACTAACACTGGTCAACAAAAAAAAATTGATATGATGTCGAGACAACAAACATTATTTTTAGACAATATGAGGGGCGCTGTATCTGAAAATGACCTTACTTTTTCTTGGTTAGCTACCGTTTTTGCTGCACAAAAATGCATCATTTTTGGGGGAATTTTTTTTATTTCTTTTCTGTATATATTATATTGACCGATGGCAATATTCCTCAAAATAAAATCTTATAAACCTCTCAATTCGTATTTAAACCAACAAATTCCGTCAGCTTATTGAAAAATACTGTTTTTGCAATATCAATCAGACCCTAAGTCTTTAAAAAAAAACACGATTGATTATACCAAGAACAAGTATTTTCATCAAATCATTTAATAAATTAACAGCAGAAATAAAATTTTCCTGAACACAAGAACTATGGTAAAATTTTTCTCTTTCTGATTATGTCATGTTCAATGTTATTTAAGTCCCTTTTGATAATCCAGCAGTATCATCTACAATGGAATAGGTGTATTCAATTGGGATTACTTTAGTTGGAGTTTCTTTCCAACTATAAAAACAAAATGCTTCAATGTGCTTGGTTTCCTTCCATAGTGAAGAGATAAATTTATGAATATCAAACAGAAGATTTTAGGGTCTCATTTTTTTATGTCACGTTAATTATCAGGTATAATAAATTGTATTACTGATAAAGTTTATCAGTTAATTTGAATTTTGGCGATAAATTAGAAAAATCGGTATTTCTATTTTAAAAATTTTGACTCAGAAACACTTTTTTCTTAATAAATAGTTTATTTCAGGTAGCTGACATAAATTGCTCGGCCTATCTAAAAATTGATGAATTTCTACGACCTTTATAAACTAAATTTTGCGATCAGCCAAGATCGTAAATTGATCTTTTTTTCCCAAAAATGAGCAATTTCAGTACAGCAAAAATTGCACCTAACAATGAAAAACTAAGATCATTTTCGCAACCAGTACTATCAAATTAGCTTAAAAACGGGTTTTGTTTCTTGGCACCAAAGATCTTGTTAACCAGTGTAATGGCATTTATGTTGAAGACACATCAACTGAATCCTGTCTTACTATTATGTCCAATATGTCCGGCAATTTAAAATCTAACACTTTCGCCTCGGCACCTCAACCTCCGGCGTCTTACTCTCTGGGTTGAAGTGTTTATTCGTTCCTAACCGAACTTAATGGAGTGGTCATAGGTCCCCTGAGCATCCGTAGATTATTCGACCGGTCCGCTGGTTTAATCCTGCTTCCTGTCCACGTTGTGATTTGTTTGATCCAGAAAGCAGAAGTGTTGTCCGTCCATTCACGGTCGACTGAAGATGTAGACACGGCTGGGGGTCTGCGCTAAGAAATTTAGAATGCAGCAAAAAAAAAAAATATCTGCATAAAACCGGACAAACAACTATTCAATAGCTGAATTGTTAATGTCTTTTATATAGTAGAAAAGAATACTAGAGAAGGGAAACGGGTTACAGAAAAGAAAAGTATTTAACGTAAAAAACTCATACATTGGATTCTAGACACAGAGAGAGTGTAGGTGATTATCTTGTTGTTAAATTGTCTTAGAACGTTATATGACTCTTGCGATGGAGGGATAAAGATTTCTGTGCGTGGCTTATTATAAAGTTATAGTGGCGTTCCTCCTTCCAACGCTCGCCCTGGACAATTTTCTCTTCTCTCTTCAAGAATTTTCTCCCGTCTGTCTTTTCAGCATAACTACGCGTTTATATAGATAAACCCGGCTGGTTATAACTGACCCTCGGCCTTACTACTTCGCACACGATTATCACGGGGTTCTGGCTGCTTCAACCAAAATCATGTGAATTCCAAAGTTCCTTCTAGCTTACTCAGATCTATTTCAATTTTTAATCGATAAAAATTATTTCGAACATTTTCATTGTGTCCTGATGACCCAGATTCAATGGGTACAACTTCTGCCCTATATAAGATTTCCCCATCAGTAAACAAAATGCTGTGATTTAATTTCGCTATTCAAATCTACTCCAATTTCACTAAAAAAATATACGTGTGTGTGTGTGTGTGTGTGTTTCCCAGACTCTCTCTCTCTGTCACAAAAAACTGTCGGATGCTCTCGATAATGACCGCCAATCAATTGTTAACTGAGGCAAGAAATGGCTTGTAAATTTTAACACCTACAAAACAAAACCGGTATCCTTTAAGCATCATAGATAATCCTTGTTGCCCTCCGACTGCTGCTAACCTCTAGGAGAGTAACTCATGGCACTTTCTTGGTGTTATGTTTTCGACTGATAAGTTCTATTGAGATCAAGTGGGGCGATTATATAGCTGCTAAAAAAGCTTGGTTCCCTGTCTTGTACCAGACAATTTTTCTCGTTAGAATTCATTTTGTATATTTATAAATCTACCATTCGCCCATGCACTGAATATTACTTCCGTATCTGGTGCAGTGATGCGGCTTTGTATCTCGAGATTCTGGAGAGAATCCAAAAAAAGGGTCTGTAATATTATTGGTCCTGATCTGGCATCTCGGTTTCAGTCACATTCTCATCACCGTGACGTGGCTTCCCTCTGTCTTTTCTATAAATATTTTCAAAGCAATCGTTTTAATGAGCTTTCCTCCATGGTACCTCGACCACATGAATTTAAGCGCAATGCTACTTCGTCTCATTCTTTTACTGTTCTAGACGAAACCGTAAGTTCTATTCTAATAGTTTCTTTTCTCGCACTTCTCATCTGTGGAACGGTCTTCCGCTTTTTCGCTTCCCTGTCACGTACAATCTTCAAAACGTTAAATGGAACGTCAGTCGCTATCTTCTGCGTTCTTGAAATCTTTTCCTTTAGTGTCCTTTCTCCTCGCTAAAGTCTTCTCATTCTCTTCCACTCAGTAACCTCTTGCGTCTTAGTGACATTATCGCCTTTCGTACGTTTTTAAAAAAATTTCCTAATTAAAAAAAAAAAAAAATTTCCACATTTACATTGAATTAGTGTCAACACATTTGTGAAAGCTGTTATGACATCTTTTCCCAATCAAAGAAAGATTTGTTTCAAGAGAAAGTATAGCTTGAAGTCATAGTTTTCTAAGGATAATTGTTTGAATTTCATCATCTTTCTTCCGCATTTCTATCTGCCTCGGATTAAGTGTACATTTTTAAGAAAGCCGTACGAAAGGCGATAATGTCACTAAGAAGCAATATAACTGACATCCATTAAACATGGCACATGTTTAATGAATGTCAGTTATCAGTTATCTCTTATTAATTTCCATCTGAAAGTTCTCCACTGTCTTAACCGGGTATTGAACTCACACTCCTGCCATTGAATCTAACTAATGCCTTTATCCACTGTGCCATGTGTCCTTGAGGACATCTGTGTATGAATTTCTGGGCATTATAAACCTAAGGTCTTTAGCAACCATTTTTACCAGTGCTTATATTGCAATTTTTTGCTGTTATCATTGGAACTAGAACAGTCTAACCCAGTGAGCGAAATAAAGGGTTAAGTTCGACATTCCAACCACCTGAAGAAGGTCGGAGCGTACAACGGCCGAAACGTTGTAATAAATATAGCGACAAAGATGAGGACAATAGTCCGAATAATGTAAATAATGTACATAATACCTCATCGCAGAAATATAGATAAATACAAAAAGGATTTTTTGTTCATTTTTTTTTTTTTTTTTTTTTTTTTTTTTTTTTGGGGGGTTGTCATTTACGTCTTACTTTGCATCAAGATTTTTTTGTTTTTTTGTAAGAGATTAAGTCTTTTAGTTAAAAAAAAAAAAGAAAAATATTTGGAAAACCTCTGCTTCCCAAAGTGAACCATATTCACAAAGCAAATTTCTACAAAACAGACGAAAAAATATCAAAGTAAAGTTTGTATTGAAAGTGTGTATATTTATCACAAGAATTATCAGAAATGACAAATTAAAAATATCTCTACTTCTGGTACAATTGCTAATTTGGGAAGATGGCCCCCAAAAAAAAAAAACAAAAAAACACCCACTGATACATACTTTGAAAAATTTGGCATTTCGAGAGCTTAGTAGCTCGTGAGGATCGAACTCATTTCATTAATTAATACTTACCGCACTGAAATTTGCCTAATATGGCACACGATCAAAATATTTAAGGGCTAATTGATGATGGAAGACTCTATTGTGGCAATATAACTGTCGTTTACAGGAAACGAAGTATGTTTAAATGCTTGTTTACTCGCATGCAGGTCTCGAAAGAGTTGCGTGCTTCTTAATCGACACAAATGTCTAATGAATAAAAGCGTTATTAACAAATGTTTATGGATTTTGTCAACAATTCTCCGAAGAGACGGGAAAAACACGAAGTGAGCGGCTCGCACGCACGCATGCGCAGTTACACGGAGCAGAAACAAAAGACGGCGTGCTGTGAGTTCGCTGTCAAGTTTTGATATTAATGGCTGAGAATTTGGTACGGAAATGGCGGGAAGAATTGGGAAAGTGAATGAAAGCAGGAAAGAAAGCAAAAACAAAATCAAAGAAAAGCAGCAGAAAGCCAAAGAAAGAAATTAAGAGAAATACAAATGACTATGGAAAAAAAAAAGAAAGAAAGAAAAACACATTGAAGAAATATTTGAAAACAGACGAAAAAGAAAGAAGACGAAAAAGAAGGAAGGAAGGAAGGAAGGAAGGAACACACAGAGAGATTATTTGAAAGCAGTCGAAAAATAAAGTAAGTAAGCTCACATTGATGAAGTATGTGAAAGCAGACGAAAAAGAAAGAAAGAAAGAATCCAGAATAAAAGAAAGAAAGAAAGAAAGAAAGAAAGAAAGAAGGCAGGCAGGAAGGAACACATTGAAAGATTATTTGAAAGTAGTCGAAAAATAAAGAAAAGTAGGCACACATTGATGAAGTATGAGAAAGCAGACGAAAAGGAAGGAAGGAAGGAAGGAAGGAAGGAAGGAAGGAAGGAAGGAAGGAAGGAAGGAAGGAAGGAAGGACACATTGAAAGATTATTTGGAAGCAGTCTAAAAAGAAAGAAACGTAAGAACTCATTGAAGAAATATCTGAAGCAAAAGAAAGAAAGAAAGAAAGAAAGAAAGAAAGAAAGAAAGTAAAATAAACACATCGAAGAAATATTTGGAAGCTGAGGAAAGAAAGAAGAAATTATGAAAAAAAGGAAAGAAAGAAGTGATTTCGAAAGAAATCAGAAAACAAGAAAGTCTGAATAAGAAAGAAAGAATGAAAAAGTATTTAAAAAAAAAGGCACATTGGAAAAAAAAAAGGAAGAAAATCATAGGAACAAATAAATACAATTCTAAATTTTAAAAAGGAAGAAAATCGAAAGAAATGAAGGCTGGAAATAATGAAAGAAAAATTTTAAAAAAGAATTCATGAAAGAAATAGAATCGGAATGAAAAGAAGAAACAAAATAAGAGCGAGACAAAAAGGGCAACAAAAAAAAATGGCCGTCATGTAGAAAAGGAAATCGAAACAAGAAAAAAGAAAAGAAAGAAATGATAAAGAAAATAGTTTAGGAGAAAGATCAGACGAAAGGAAAGGGAAGAAATAAAATGAAAAACGAATAAATTCAAACGTTAAAAGATCTTAAGAAAGGAAACAGAAAAGTGATGATGAAAGAGAAAGAATGAAAAACAGGTAAAAACAGAAGAAAAAAACGCAACTGAAAAACAAAAAAGAAAAGAGGAAGTAAAAGAATTTAATAAAATGAACAAAGAACTAATAAATAATAAATCGTAAAAAGCGTACAAATCAAGGAATATCGAAGACAAAGGCGGGGAAAACCATTTAGGTACATATTCTCAGAAGAAATATATCAAATTCTAAAAACGACCGAAAAGTAAGACAAAAATTTCTACAAAGACATGAATTCAGTGGAAGAATGAAAGGCGATGAATGGACAAAAGTCATGTCATTGTTGACAAAGTGCAGAAGAAACGAGAAAGATTGAAAGATCGAGGAAAAAAATGATGGAAGGCACAAAAAGGAAAAACAATGGCGGGAAGTTTTAAAGGGGAAGGGAGAAGGTGAAGAGAGGAAAAGACAAATAAGTGCAGATTCTTATTGACAAAGAGTGCGCCGGGAAAAGTAAGCAAAAATGGAGGAAACAAGAGATGAACGAGGTAATGCATAGATAGATAGATAGATAGATATGAACAGATAAGATAGATCAATGTAGATAGATAGATAGATAGATAGATAGATAGATAGATAGATAGATAGATAGATAGATAAATAGATAGATAGATAGGAACAAACTAAGATAGCTAGATAGATAGAGTAATAGAGAGATAGATAGATATGAACAGACTAAGATAGATAGATAGATAGATAGATAGATAGATAGATAGCAACTGATAAATTGAAGTGTTATTCCAATCAAATGCATATGCGATGGACAGAGAACACACACACACACACACACACATATGTAGTCAGATAGATAGATAGATAGATAGATAGATAGATAGATAGATAGATAGATAGATAGATATGAACAGACTAAGATTGATCAATTTAGATAGATAGATAGATAGATAGATAGATAGATAGATAGATAGCAATTGATAAATTGAAGTGTTATTCCAATCAAATGCATATGCGATGGACAGAGACGCACACACACACACACACATATGTAGTCATCCACAGATAGAAAATATTAAAAGAAATGGGAGGAGAAAATACAAAAAGAAGAAAGATGAGGGAAGGAGAAGCACAAGAAGAAAATATAGAGAAAATCAAAAGGAACAGAAGAAGGATGAGGAGAAGGACACATACAAGGAGGCGAAGGGGAGGAGAACCAAAAACACAAAGGAGGAAAAAGAACAAGAGGAGGAGGAGGAGGAAAATACAAGAAGGTGGAAGAGAGGAGGAGGAGGAGGAGAAAAAGAAGAAGAAGAAGAAAAGAAGATACAGAGAAAATCAAAAGGAACAGAAGAAGGATGAGGAGAAGGACACATACAAGGAGGCGAAGGGGAGGAGAAATCCAAGAAGGAGGAGGAGAAAGCCAAGAGGAGGAGGAGGAGGATAAATACAAGAAGGTGGAAGAGTAGGAGGAGGAGGAGAAAGAAGAAGAAGAAGAAAAAGAAGATACAGAGAAAATCAAAACAAACAAAAGAATCATGATGAGGAAGGGAAATACAGAAAGGAGGAGGAGGAGAAGAACTGGAAGAAGAAGAAGAAGAAGAAGAAGAAGAAGAAGAAGAAGAAGAAGAAATACAAGAAGAATATATAGAGAAAATGAAAACGATTGAATTGTTAATGCGAAACTGAAATGCGAAATTAACAAAAAGTATACTGGATAAAAGAAAAACCCGGGGGACTAAACTAGCGTAGATGAAATTTTAGTTTTAAAAGCACGATGGGAAATTTTTTTATAAACTAACCGACAAAGAGAAACGATAGATATACTCTCTCTCACCCACACACACACTCTCACCCACACACACACACACACACACACACACACACACTCTCTCTCTCTCTCTCTCAAAGATTTCTCCAGGGGACAGACATTTTCCTCCTCATCATCATCATCGTTAGTAACTGCCTGGATGTATTTCTCCCGACAAATGCTAAGCATACCATGAACAGAATATTTTAACAACCAGGAAAATAAGAAATATAAGGAAAGTGATATTTATCATCTAAAATAGACATCTTGAAATTCTGGGACATATGTAATGAGGTAAGAGGGTCTGGTGAATTAACACTCACAGGGTGTATTGATGGCAACAGAATCAGGAAGAAATATCGAATAAAGTATTTCACTGGTTGATGTATATGGATGGTAAAACAAAGACAAAAAATGAGAGTAAAGGTTCAAACATTAATTAGAGAAAAAATAGGAAGCTGTGGAGAGCCATGATTGTTCACATCCTGAAGGAATATGGAACAGAAACAAGAAGCAGAAGTGAATGGATGGCAGGACAAGGACAAAGAAGAAGGTAAAGCCTCAAAAGTTACTATGGAGCAACAATACGCAGGAAGTCGTGGAGAGTCATGATCGTCCACTTCATAAAGGGAAACGGCGCATAATGAAGATGTGGTAGGGAATAGATGGCAGAACGCAGGAAAAGAAGGGTAGTAAATGTATAAAAGTTACCTAGAGAAACAAAAAATAGGAAGTTGTGGAGGGCCATGATCGTCAACATCCTGAAAGAATATGGCACATAAACAAGAACTTGAGTGAATGGATGGAAAAACCAGGACAAAGAAAGAGGTTAAAGCTTCAAAAGTTACTTAGAGCAACAAGAAGCAGGAAGTCGTGGAGAGTCATGATCGTCCACTCCAGGAAGGAATACTGAGCATAAACAAGTTGCGGAAGGGAATAGATGGCAAAACACGGGAAAAGAATGATGGTAAATGTTTAAAAGTTAATTAGAGAAACAAAAAATAGGAAGTTGTGGAGAGCCATGATTGTGTAGCTCGAGAAGAAGAAGAATAGTTGTAGTAGTAGCAGCTGCATGATTGACAACGGATGTCTTCAATAGTCCAGCATTCATTTTCTTCCTACCCGGATTTGGGTGATCATGGATCTCCACAACTTCCTATCCTTTGTAGCTCTGAGCAGGTATTTTTTGCTGTCCCACTTTGGGTCCTGCATTCCTGAAAAATTCGCAATTAGCGTCTCGGATTAAGGAATCAAAGAGCCGAGTTCGAATTCCAGTCGAATCCATTGCGCTCACTTATGTGCTAATACCCTTGGGAAAGGTGTGAATCCTCTTCATCTCCCGCCTACCTATGGGTAAATATCAGGGCAGACTTGGATGGTAACTGGTCTACCGCAGAAAGAAATGGCAACCTACTGCGGGAAAAAATCTACCTCGTCAGTCATGTATCGAAAGATACGTGATCGCCTACACGTGTATCATGTATGGCACATAAGTGACTGACTGGTTTCAGCAGGGAGAGGATGGGTAGCCGCCCGACCTATTGACATATGTTCCTCTTATTTCCTCCCTCACGCTTCCTATAAGAACTCAATGGCAACCTCCTGCGGGAAAAATCTGCCTCGTCAGTCACGTATCGAAAGATACATGATCGCCTAAGTGTGTATCACGCATAGCACAAAACTGAATTGATACTCACGTGCTAATACCTTTGGCAAAGATATGAAATCTCTTCTTCTCCGCCCCCTCCCCAGGTATGGGTAAATATCAAGGCAGACCGGGTTCTATAGCCTTGGGTGGCAACTGGTCTACCGCAGAAAGAAATGGCAACCTACAGCGGGAAAAAAAATCTGCCTAAGCGTGTATCACGCATGGCACATAACTGACTGATATTCACTTACGTGCCAATACCCTTGGGAATGGTATGAATCCTATTTCACCCCCCACTCGCTTCCAGCTATGGGTAAATATTACGAAAACCGGGTTCTATAGCCTTGGGTGGCAACTGGTCTAGGAGAAGGACAACTCTGAATTCAAAACCGATCTTCCAGATTGGAGGATTTGCAATACGGTAACCGCCTACTCATTTTAAAAAAAAAAACTGGCTTGTTACCGTAACCGCAACGATATCCGGAGAAGAAGTCTCTTATATCCGGGTTTCTCTTATATCCGGGTTTGGTCTATTTTATATACATTAACACAGGCTCTAATTTGGGACCAGAGAAAATCTCTCTTATATCCGGGTTTCTCTTATACCCGGGTCTCTTATATCCGGGTTATACTGTATATATATATATATATATATATATATATACACTATTACGAGGATTTATATATATATATATCCTATTACCAGGATTTATACCAAAATAAACAAATAAATAAATATAGAAAATAAAATAAAATAAAACACCAAAACCACTCTTTAGTTCAAGCTAGCACCACAATAATTACATTTATAGGTTTTTATTATTCTCCCACCAACATTACTAATCACTTCTACCAATTTACAATAACTATTAGCCACTTATATTATCATTGTCACCAACCCCCTTACACATTACTATCACATCACATCTACTATTATCATATAAACCCGTCATAATTATTTACGTAAACTACCCCCTCCCCCAGCATATTTAATACCACCATAAAAAATAACCAATAAGGATTACAAACCGAAATTTCTACCAGTTATATATACACAGTCATCAAAAACAAGCAAATAACCAGCTTTGAAATAATAACAAATAAACCCTTTTTTTTAATTAAAAATAAAAATAATAATAATTTTTACCTATCATAATTTTACACAGACCCCCACCACACATATATACATACATGCGAGGAAATTTTACTCAGTGAAAAAATAGAAAATTGCTCTGATTTTTGGCATGTATACATTCACGAGTCATTCACGAGAAATTTTCGCTACACTTCCAATCTTTGAATTTCAACATACAAATGCGTATGTATAGACGCAACACCACACATATACATACATATGTCAAATCTCATACTGTCCACATATGTTTATATCTGTATGTTTATATCTGTATTTTTTATTAAAGCTTCCATTATTTTTAATCTTTTTTACAAGTGGATGTAGTTATTATATTTGTGTTTTCTATATATAATATAATAACTTCATCCACTTTTTCTCTAAAGTTACCGAAACGTCTATCAGGCTCCGATCATGGTTATTCTTGTACACAAGTGTGATATCAGGGCGATTGCTTCCCAAGCGCTTGTCAGTCAAAATGATCATATCCCAGATGAGCTTCACTAGATCATTCTCGAATACTGATAGTGATGAATGCTTGTACCATTTCTCTTCGCCCCCAACGGCACACTTCTTGCATATTGTCCATTGTATTCTAAGGGATATCATGGCACTGTCTCTATTCTTTTCGTGCCAGCCGAGTGCAGCTACGGACAATGTGTTTCACACTGTCACTTGCTTTCCTAGACAATTTGTACAAGGGCAAATCATCTGTTCCCTCAATAGCGTGTTGGGGACTTTGCTGTTAAAGCATGCTCTTCAAAAATCCATTCATTATCTCCATAATTCCGGATTTTCCAATTGATCCGAGCAAGGATATTTCCTTCAGGGTACAGAAATTCTCATTATAGATCCTCTTCTCTAAATACGCCAAACTTTCTGTGTCCAAAATAAGTTTTTTCATTTTTTGCTCAACTTTTAGCAACCAACCGGGTCGACCTCCGTCAGGATCATCGAGCCAATGAAAATGACCCTTTTTTTAGATTTATATTATGTGCTACGCCAGGGATTTGTGTTTTTGAATTCAGAGTTACTTTCTCCTAGACTAGTTGCCACCCAAGGCTATAGAACCCAGTCTCATAAGAAGATTAGCATGTAAGTGAATGTAATGAATCCGATTAGAATTCGAACTCGGATCTCCGTTTCCTCAATCCGAGCCGCTATCCATTACGCCACCATGCATCCACTCTTAGCTATTATATAAGAAATCTTTTTTCTTTTCTTTTCTTTTTTCTAATTAATTCACCTAATCAAGGCTAGACGCAAGGAGGCTACTGGAAGTGAAAGAGTAGAAAAAGACTTCAGAAGAAACCGGAAACCCAATCCTAAACAGGAAACAAGGGATAAACTTCAACTCCTGTTCAAAGGACCAGGAATGAGAACCTATCTACTTCTATTGGGAGAGAAGAAAAACAGAAAAATAAATAATTAATGAATTAAATTTCAGAGCTCAGTCGGAGACGTTAGAAGTATAGAGTAGAAATAGACTTTAGAAGGAACCGGAAACCCAATCCTAAACAAGAAACAAGGGATAAACCTCTACTCCTGTTCAAAAGATCGGTATGTAGAGTGAATCTGATGATAGGTGAACCTATCTACTCGTCTTGAGGAAAATAAAAATAAAAGAATTATAGAGTTTAAATGAAATTTAAAAGGAACCGGAAACACAATCCTAAACCGGAAACAAGGAATAAACCTCTACTCCTGTTCAGAAGACCGAGAAAGAATGTGAACAGGACGGTATTCATCTAAAAATATATCCTGATGCCATATTCATGATCTGTCAGGCTTTCTTTTTCTTGTTCACTACTATCAAATGTAGTCACTTCGAGGGATTGTCAATCTCAGTTTCAACTTGAAAAGGATTTTATTTTTTCTTGGACATCTGTACTGATGTTAATACAACAGAGTCATGTAGTTTGCACCGTTCTTAGAGTTTGACTTTTCCTACTCAGTCAGGTCCGTTTATTTTTTTTTTATTTATTTTTATTTTTTTTATTTTGATTTTTTGAACCAGTAATGACGCTTCACAAGTTAGTGTCGATAGTTAACGGTTCAATTTTAAACTTACCCAATGGTAATAGTAAAATTAACCATTTTTCTGATAATCGTATATACTAACGTATTATGCGACTTTTGAAGACCTAATTTTGATGCTAATTTTAAGAGGGTCGCATCATACACAAGATATAAAATTAGCATATGTACTGCTGACCCTGGATACCCTGTTGACCAAACTATATATCCATTTACTGTAGTCAAAAAGTATAGCTGTATTTAAAATAAACATGATTTTGATAAGACTGATGTTTTACTTAACTGTATCTAACAATAATGCAAGTAATAGCTGGTCACATGTATTCGAGGATACCTATCTACTAGGGAGGCTAGACAATCCCTATTGCAGTAGCTTGCTCAGGCGCATTTTGTGTTTATTCAACACCCACAAAGCCCACCTGGGGTTTATACTGCAACTATGCTGAGCAGACTTTATTTACAGTTTCTGGGAGAGAGCGTGTTATCTAGTGTGATCAGCAATTTGAACAAAGCCAGCACGCTCAAACCTTCGGCCACGATGACTTATGACTTTGTGCTAGCATAGCTATCGATGTCACCCAAGTGTTCCATCCACCCAATTTCACTAACAAGGCTTGGGTCAACCCGTGGCATGGTTTTTCAGGCACGTTACAAAGGTGCAACACGCTGGGATCGATTCCTCCAGTCTTTTTCCTCACAAATCGACCATGGTGAGATTCGAACCCGGGTCTCATGATCAGAATGCGAACGTTCTATCCACTCGGCCACGTGTAATGTAATATTCACATATCTCTATCGTATTATAAAATACAAACATAGAGAATTGTAAGCGTTCTGAAAGCAAAGGAAATATTTGTCGCAGATTACTTCCACAACGCAGAGAATAAATCACTGTAAGTTCAGACTCGAACATCGGGGGCAGAAAGAAATGCTGAAAACTCGATTTGCAGGTACCATCTCACAAATCTCAATGCACGTAACCAGACAAAAAAAAAAAATAACTCACTCTCCAACAAACACGGTAGCCAAAATGCCCGAATTTTGCCTCCCCAATTCGAGAACACCAACTGCTTTTATCGGCCGAGCATTTTTTTCATTCGTCAACAACTGGGTGCGGACGCTCAATTTTTGCATATCAAAATACTTTGATAGCGACTCCTGTGACGGACTTTTTTTTTTAATTTAAATATTCCGTCTTCAGCATGTTATGTGGAATACGTGCCCATTTTGTTTGGTAAGTAATTTTCTTTTTCGCCACATTTCCCGTCGTATGATACACGCGACGCGCTATCACTTGGTTTGACGAGGTAAGTCGCCGTTTTCTTCGCTATAAGAATATACATCTTTTCCATTGTTTATGTTTATAAGATGTTTAGCTGTTTCTCGTTCGGTTGTTTATGGCTGTATGCGTTTATACAAAGAGTATAGCGTTACTAACAATACTTTCATCCTTCTCTCTAAGCTAATATCAATAGGAAACTTATTACAAACACTCATAAGTGTTTATAAGTGGAAATTTGGGTGCTACACGAGTATATACGATAAAAACAAATTCAACTAAATCTACACAACGCACATCAATCAAAAAGTACAGCTGTATTTAAAATAAACATGATTTTGATACTTTCCTTAACTGTATCCAATAATAAATGCATGTAATATTCACATATAAGTATCTTATAAAATACAAACATAGCGAAGATGCGTCTTTTCCATTGTTTATGTTTATAAGATGTTTAGCTGTTTCTCGTTCGGTTGTTTATAGCTGTAGGCGTTTATACAACGAGTATAGTGGAGTAATGGATAGCAGCTCGGATTGAGGAATCAGAGAGCCGAGTTCGAATCATCCTTTACATTAACTTACTTGCTAATATCCTTGGAAAAGTTATGGACCCTCTTCTCCGCCCCCCACAAGCAAGCTATGGGTAAATAGCAGAATAGACCGGGTTCTAGAGCCATGGATGGCAACTGGTCTACCGCAGAAAGAAATGGAAATCTTCGGCGGGAAAAAATCTGTCTCGTCAGTCCTGCATCGAAAGATACATGATCGCCTAGGCGTGTATCACGCATGGCACATAACTGTCTGATAGCGTTACTAACGATACTTTTATTATTTTCTTTTACTTTTTAAAAAAAAAAAAAACAACAAAATAAAAGAATGTCTTACAATTGAAAATTCTTCAATTTTAAATAGACAACAAAGGGTTGATAATCTGTAAAACAGCAAAACAACAAATCAAAAAGTGCTATTTGTAAACTGAAAAAACTGAAAGTAAACATATTCTTAATTTTTAAATACGGTAAATACAATATGGTCGCATTCACGGTGGTCTAATGGATAGCGGCTCGGATTGATGAATCGGAGAGCCGAGTTCGAATTCCAGTCGAATCCATTACATTCACTTACGGGCTGATAACCTTGGAATCCTCTTCTTCTCTCTCCAGGACAGACTGGGTTCTTGGATGGTAACTGGTCTACTACAGAAGAAAATGGCAACCTACTGCGGGAAAAAATCTGCCTCGTCAGTCATGTATCAAAAGATACATGATCACCTAGGCGTGTATCACACATGGCACATAACTGACTGACTGGTAGCGTTACTAATGAAAGTTTTATAATTCTCTTTTACTTTTTTCAACTTATTTAGAAGATGGGATAAAGAGAAAAACGAAAAGAGGTTAGTCTATTGTAATTTGATCTCTCAAATAAGAAACTCTGACGATAAAATCATTTTTTCTAAGTGAAAATTTGGGGGGGGGGGTCGCACGATACGCGAGATCGCGCGCTACACAAATATATACGGTATTTTTAGACGTTTTTTTCCATCTTTTAATCTTTCAGTTCCACCTTTTATTTATTTTTTTTTATTTGCAACAAAAATGAAGCAAATTGCATTATTATTGTTTATGATCAGTCAGTTTTGGAATGTTATTTAGAAGGTCGGCAAATGCTACGATCGCTTCGAGTAGAACAAACGCTAGGCATATTTTATGTCCTTTTCTTATATTTTTTGTTTTTTAACATTACACAACGTAGAAGTGCCTTAGCAGTGGTTTTCTAGGCGTAACTTAGATGTATGAAAAGGCTGGGATTATCGAGCACCCATTGAGAATCGTATTCATTAATCCGTTTTAGGAATACAAGCTTGTTAATCATTAAACCAGACTTAGTTAAACATAGGGAATTTTGTTGTTGGTTGATTCGTTTTTTACGGCTTATCAACCCTTCCTAGGTCATTTGAAGCCAGAAAATATTTTTAGATTATAGAATCATACCTAATTCAAAATTTGATGAACATGAAATAAATTATAACGTGGATATAAAGTAGGGGTTCAATTCTATATTACAGTCAATTTAAAAAAGTGATCCCTCACTTTGTGACCACGGTAGTTTGTATATATTTATAGTCAAGCGAATGTAAATAAATCTAAAAGACATGCCTGTGTAGCTAATTAATATTTCATTGATTGATTGATTCGTTTTTTACGGTTTACCAACCCTTTGCAGGTTGTTTAAATCCAGAAAATATTTTCCTTACATAAACTGATCCCTCATTTTGTGGCCACGGTAGTTTCTATACATTTCTATTCCAGAGAATGTAAATAAATCTAAAAGACATGCCTGTGTAGCTAATCAGTATTTCATTGATTGATTGATCCGTTTTTTATGTATTATCAACCATTTGCAGGTTATTTAAAGCCAGAAAAAAATTAGATTGTAAGAATTTTATTTAATTTAATTTAGGTGGATTAAGATAATAATGATTCAGGGATACAACTCCTACGAATTAACCCATAGCTGTAGTGGAAGAAAAGGTAGATTCTTAAACTTCCCAAGAGTATTTGCGCGTTAGGGAATATGTCGATTGGAATTAGAACCCGACTCTCCAAATTCAAAATCTGATTTACTATCCATTGTTTACAGCACCTGGTATACGCAAGCGGTCACCGTTCTAGGTACTGACCATGGTCGACGTTGCTTAACTTATGTGATCGGATAAGAAGCGGTGTTACAACCTGATATGGCCGTAAGCCAATTATACCACTCGTACATTCAAACTTACAGCTTCACGTAGCGCCTGATTGTCATCCATCTATGTACTAGCCAGGCTCGACGTTGCTTAACTTCGGTGGTCGGCCGGTGTTACAACGTGATATGACTTTAAACAAACAGATAAATAAATAGGTATGAGCTAGACTGGTCTTAAGAGAGAGAAGGCTTACGAAAAAAAAAAAAACATGGAAAGACGAGTTTGAAATAAAAAAAAAAGTTTTCACTAAAGCCTGGAAAAAATTTTCTTGGAAAATGATTGGACAATTCCTAGTGAAGTAATTTTTGCATTTCAATATTAAAAAAATCACGAGCGCTCACACGCACACATTTTTGTCTTTCTCTTTCTCTCTCTCTCTATCTCTATCTCTCTATCTCTCTCGCTATATATATATATATATATATATGTATATATATAATTATTTATTCGAAAATTATAACATAAATATGTCATAAAATCACTACAAAAATAGCCATTTTGTTTCAATACTTCTGGTGTCTTATCAGGTGATGATGTTGAATGTAGAATAAAGGGTTCTTTTTTTTTTTTTTTTTTAAAAAGAAACTTTATTCTACATTTAAAAAAAACAAACTTTTCTTCTACATTCAACACCATCAATTGGTGCAGCTATAAATTAGTTTTAATTTGATAAATGTTTTTTTAATCCTATCTTAGCTTTTGGCTTACATAAGCCATCATCAGATATGACAAGTACATTACAATAAATTAAACAATACACGGACATAGCAACAATGATAGTCTGTCTTGTTTGCATGGACAATTTCCAAGCAATGACAAACACGTGCATACGAGACGCTGGAAGCGAAAATCACACCGCGGCCCATAATATCACACATGACCACACGAGAATGAAAACGAGAAGTATTAAGTATGGGAAGCCGTTGGTATAAATCAATGGCTTCTGTTATCAATTATAGGCATTTAAGAATATTTGTGGAGTTTTCATAATTTATTTTGTTCAGGTTAGGTTTCTACTGTTTTCAAGAATTTTTAGTATATATATATATTACATTTCAAAAGTTTGAAGCCACCCCCAGAATTAGTAAGAGCTGAACCTGACAAAAGAGTATAAAAAATTGTAAAATAGCTCTCACTGAAAAAAGAATGGAAAAAATTATCAAACTTTTGCAACGAATGTCAAAAAAATCAAGTAATCAAGGCTAAAGAAAGTTTTTTTTTTTTTTTGAAAGTTTAATCATAAAATGCTTTTTTTTTCTTTTTGTCATAATAAAATTTCAAATAAAAAATCATGTCTTATTTTTTTAACAATATATATAATAATTTTTCTCTTATTTAATGTACAAAACAACTACTTTTCGGTCCAATTTAAAAAAATTAGCAGGGGTTGATTCAAACTTTTGAACTGTAATGTGTATATATATATATATATATATATATATATATATATATATATAAATGACAATTGGAAAACTGTAATAGTTGCCGACGTTTCGTCCAATGTGACAACTGCTACAGTTTTCCTATTGTCATTTATATTTATAAATATTGTCTTTTCTACAGGTTAACTCTGAGAAATTTATATATATATATACATATATATATATATATAATTAGCAGGGAATCATTTTAGGATAATGAGTGTTCTTCAATGATTTTTTTAAAAGAAAATTACAGTAAGAACAGAGATGCGGAAAATAACCCAGTTCTGATGAGAAGAATATGTAACATTACTAGAATAGTCACAATAAAAAGAAGTATAAATCACAGCATTTTCAGTGACAGGCGAAATTAAAAAAAAAAAATGTCCATATTTTTCTTAAATTCAATGCACAAATTTCAACAAGACAACATTTTCTTTTCTTTTACTACTGAATATTTCCTTCACATAAAAACGGAATCATATATACATATATTTTTGTTCGTTTCGTTTTATTGCTGACTTCTTCCATGTTGTGTGGTTTATTTTATGCGCATGCGCGAATTGATGATTGTCATCATTTTGAAACAACGCCACTTTTATTTTTCCTGTTTCTTTTGCTTCTTTTTTACGTTTATCTATTTATTTATCCGCACATTTTTATTTCTAAAATTTTCTATAAGGAAAAACATTTTTAAATGAACAAAGCCATTGTTTCACATTTCATGTTCTTCTATGTTCAACTTTTCTGAAGCGAGACAATAATTTAAAAAATGGAGAAAAATAACAGAATAGAATAAAATAAAAAATATTCGAAATGATTAAATTTGATTTCGGTACATTTTTTTTTCTTTCGTTAACAATAAACACGTTCCGGGAGAATTCTCTAGTAGTCTTCATATTTCTGTTTTATATATATATATATATGTGTGTATGTATATATATATATATATATATATATATATATATATATATATATATATATATATATATATATATTTATATATATATATATATATAGTCTTAAGGTGTGCTATATTTATGGGATAAAGTGCTCAATATCCGAGATAGAGCCTGTGTAAATATAAAAGTGAACATAGAAGTCAACACTTAGAGGCGACAGTCTGTTTCATGCTATATGCAATCGTCAGGTGTATATATATATATATATATATATATATATATATATATATATATATATATATCAAGGATGGCTTTATTTTTTGCACACAGCCTCTGTGTTCGGAAGATAAATCAATCCTGCTGTAATTCTCGAAATATACACACTATCCATACACCTATATAAAAGCAAAGATAAAATCAACCTGTCGTGAGCAGTATTTATGGGATGTATATTTATGGGATGTATATTTATGAGATCTGAATACTCTACCGAAAAGACATTCGGATACTTTAAAGATTCTATAAAATAAAATAAAATAAAAATAAAATATAAAATAAAACTTGGTCAAATCAACGAAATTCTCCACCACGCAAAGATGGAGAGCCTAGAAACCATCATGAATCTCCAGAGACTTCGACGGACCGGACATCTTGCCCGAATGCCAGACATTCGCCTACCCCCACAAAAAAGCTCACATCTGGCAGGAGACAACGTGGAGCCCGGCGTCGTCGATTCAAATATCAGTTCTAAAACACCTTACTGAGGACAGAAATCGGTCAATTGGAAGACGGAAGCTGCACAAAAAAATAAATGAAGAAGAGTAGTCGACGAAAAAACAACATCGTTCGAAAACACCAGAAGATAAATAGAAAAGACAAAGAGAGCCAAAAGAAAAGCCAGAGCTCTCCATCCCCTAAACCCGCCCAACTTAACATACAGGTGCTGATGACGTCTCTTCAGATCTTACATAGGGCTCATTTCACACAAAAGTAATGTCGACGAATACTCCAATACACGATAAAGATTTCCACCAACGACGACGATTTGGGAGGGATTTTCTGTATTTTTCTTGCAGACGCAAATTTGTCTTTTTCTGGACTCAATAAATTTCTAAATTGTCCAAAACATTTTTATTTCCAAGCCCTTTCGGCTAAACTATTAACCTCCTTGAAGGACTACTTTTTTGTTATTCAACTATAATAAATTACAATAAACTGTAATAATAACGAACTATAATAAACTATATACAATTGTCGGCTCGAGATGAAAGATAGAAAAACCAAGTCCAAGTCATGTTCGTAACATTCATTTACGCGTAATGACGATATGAATCCAGCCATACCCACCCCAACTATGGGTTAAATAGTAGGACAAAAGCTGGAAATTATTCAAAACAAATTGTAATATACACTCACCAAAAAAAAGAATGTCTTACAATTCAAAATTTTTTAACTTTAAATAGACAACAAAGGGTTGATAATCCGTAAAACAACAAAACAACAAATCAAAAAGTGCGATTGTAAACTGAAAAAAACTGAAAGTAAACATATTCTTAATTTTTAAATACAGTAAATGCAATATGGTCGTATTCGCGGTTGTGTAATGGATAGCGGCTCGGATTGATGAATCGGTAGAGCCGAGTTCGAATTCCAGTTGAATCCATTAAATTCACTTACGTGCTGATAACCTTGGAATCCTCTTCTTCTCCCTCCAGGACAGACTGGGTTCTTGGATGGTAACTGGTCTACTGCAGAAAGAAATGGTAACTTACTACGGGAAAAAATCTGCCTCGTCAGTCATGTACCAAAATATACGTGATCGCTTAAGCGTATATCACGCATAGCACATCCGGCCTTCTTCAGGGATTACGTTATTCGGACTGTTAATCTCATCTTCTTTGCCATATTCCAGCCTTCTTCGGGTGACTGGAATTTCGAATTGAACCCTTTATTTCGCCCACCGGGATAGATTGTTTTAGTTCCACATGTCATGCCTCTCCCGGAAGAAGAGAAGGTCAGAGTGTACAACGGCCGAAACGTTGTGAATATTGCAATGAAGATGAGGATAACAGTTCGAATAATACAAATAATGCAAGTAATCATAATACCTCATCTCAGAGATATAAAGGCTAAAACGTTGCGAATATGCCAATGAAAATGATGATAACAGTTCGAATAATGTAAATAATGCAAGTAATCATAATACCTCATCTCAGAGATATAGAGACCGAAACGTTGTGAATATGGCAATGAAGATGAGGATAACAGTCCAAATAATGTAAATAATACAAGTAATCATAATACCTCGTCTCAGAGATATAGATAGATATTGAAAGGTTGTTTGTTTTATTTTTAGCTTTTTAATAATAATGGCTTTCATTACTTTTAAACGCATTTTTCAGCGGCTTCATCGATGGTGCATTCCGTGACGGAGTTGGTCAAAAGTATATCGAATCTAACGATGGTTTCTCCTGCCAAAGGAAATGCATGTTCAAATCTTAGCGGACATTCTTTTTATAGATACAAATAATTAAGTAAATACTCTGTTTATAATAAACAGTATTAATAACATTTACTGACCTGAATGTACGAGAAATTTTCATAGACGAATATGTCCTCCGACAGGAATCGAACCTGTAACCTATACGGAACCGTCATATAGCCTGACGTGCCTTAACCGATTCGGTTAAGGCACAATATGGAAATTCATTACGATAATGTACATAATACCTCATCTCAGAAATATAGACAGATACTGAAAGGCCGAAACGTTGTAATAAATATGGCGACAAAGATGAGGACAATAGTCCGAATCATGTAAATAGTGTACATAATACCTCACCTCAGAAATATAGACAGACTGAAAGGCCGAAACGTTGATAAATATGGCGACGAAAAGGACAATAGTCCGAAATGTAAATTGTACATAATACCTCACCTCAGAAATATAAATATGGAAACGTTGTAATAAAATGGCAACAAAAATGAGGGCAATAGTCCGAATAATGTAAATAATGTACATAATACCTCATCTCAGAAATATAGACACTCTTTTGGCAGATGAAAGAATTTGGCAGATTGTTTCCTTCTTTTCACAAAGATCTTCAAAAGAATATTTGGTGGGGAATTACATACAATTTTCAGCAACTTTTTTAAATTAGAAATAAAGTGGTGTATTAAAATATGATCCTTAATTGATTCCTTTCATTTGTTTTTAAAAAGTCGGCGAAAAAATTTCATAGTTTGCATGTCGTTGAGTTATCC
This sequence comes from Acanthosepion pharaonis, assembly GCA_903632075.3. Classification (NCBI taxonomy): domain Eukaryota; kingdom Metazoa; phylum Mollusca; class Cephalopoda; order Sepiida; family Sepiidae; genus Acanthosepion; species Acanthosepion pharaonis. The sequence continues at coordinate 538,811 of CAHIKZ030001259.1, forward strand.
TCGCGTTTAGTAGGCAGGGGTGGGTTGTTATGGAGTTCAGTTGTCACGGAGATGAGTTGGCTGGTGTTGAGTCGGCAGTGTTGAGTCGGCGGTGTTGAGTCGTCCAGCGCCCTGGCAGAAGGAGTCAAGTACTTATTGAAGCAATATAGAGAGCCCATGCTTCTGGGATTCGTTAAATTTTGCTTACTTTATCTATGTTTGTTTTTGTGCGCGTGTGTGTGTCTGTGTGTGTGAGAGAGAGAGAGAGAGAGACATCATACAGACATACAGAGAGAGCTCCTTCTGTTGAGAGTTGTACGAAATGCGTTCTGGATGTGGTATCCCCCCTACTTCGCTCAAAGTTGGGTAAGCCTACATGTCTGATTGAACTGACAACACAAAATCCTGAAAATTCCTTACGGGCCACCAGATTCTTTTTTTGAATTCTCTTGAAGTCGATCTCTAACGAAATTTGCGGTATTTTTGTCTTTTGATTCTCTTACAAGAACTTCCAAAGGTCAATCCAATCTGAAGCATTTCCAATCTCTCTTTCCCCCAAATAAAAATGCTTCCTGACTTTCCTTGCACTATTTATATTTTTACCAACGTGTTTATATTATTACTAACTAATACTAACTACAATGGTAATGATCTACAAGACAAGATTTACTCTCACACTAAGCTAGGAATATTGGATTATTTATAATATTAATTTAAGTCTGACACAAGGGCATATACGGACATCCAGTGAAAATCGATCTCACTAAATCTGATAGCTAACCATTACAGCCAGATAAAGCGCCTTACTTATTTACAACTAAAAGAAAGAAAGAGAGAGGGGGAGAGAGAGGGGGGATTTGAACAGAATGGGATAGATAGCTACATAGATAGATCAAGTGAGACAGAGAGAGCGTGAGATCGAGTGACAGTGAGAGAGAGAGATAGACTGTGAGAGAGAGACATAGGCAAAGTGGCACAAAGAGAGAGAGAGAGAGAATGTCAGTAAACAAAGTCAGACAAAATAAAATTAAAGAAAGACATTTCTGTTTCGTAAATCTCTTTTTGCCTGTCGAAGTGACGTTGAAGAGAAAATTTGACAAAGTTGTCGTCTGCTTTAACCAAAACAAAAAAATGGCCGTTTTCGCATCTGATTTGTTTTTGTACTTTTTTTTTAACAATTTTTGTTTTCATTATTATTATTATTATTATTTTTATCATTATTGTTGCAATCATTATTCTTCCTTTCATTGTTTTTACTTTGAGTAGAGTATCGTTGCCAATCAACGGACATAGCGAAGAAAAATAATTTTTTGACAGAAATAAAGCAAAAAAAATGTTCTATTTTTCTTTTATTTACATTTTTCCTTTTGAAGCAACATTTTTATTCCTTGTCATTTTATTTCCTTTTTTTCCTCTCAGTGTTTACGCGCATGCGCTTTGCTATAAATCCTTCGCCTGGCGTTTGCTTTTTTGAATGTACTTTAGTGAATGCCGAAGCGTACGACTATAAATTTATATATATATATATATATGTGTGTGTGTGTCTGTGTGTGTGTGTGTAGATATGTGTGCGATTTTTTGTTAATAACATGATGTATGCGTACTTAGGTGTTTGACGTGCGTTTTGTGGCCATTTACTTAGCCTGAATTGTATTTGTGTTTATATAATTGTCTGTGTCTGTTTAGACATTCGAACTTCGTGAAGCAGCGCTCAATTTAATAAAAGAAAAGTCAAAAGAATTAGGTATGGTCTGCAAAATTAGTTCGTTAAAATCCAAAAAGTTTGTCGTTTCTTTTATATAGCTCTGGCTTTTGTTTTCAAAGCATTATTTCTCTGCATTCTCCGTCTATACAAATCACGAGAAAAGAAAAAAAAAGGTGGGGAAGGAATTTTTCTTTTAGAAAATAGTCGGAAAGAGAAATGAATTTGCGCAAATGTGCTGATCGGACCAACCCATTTAAAGCAAGGCGCGCAATGCAAGCGATTCCTGTCCAGTTTTGTTCTTTCTAATTTGATAACGTTACTGAAACAAACAAGAAAAGTGACCTACTTTCTTTTCTTTATAGACTGCAGAAAGTTATAGATTTTACAGACAGAAACCGTGAGCTAACAACTAAAACGGCCAAAGATGTTATATATTATCTTTATAGACTAGAGAAAGTTATAGAATATATAGACAGAAACCGTGAGTTAACAACTAAAACAGCCAAAGATGTTATATATTATCTTTATAGACTAGAGAAAGTTATAGAATATATAGACAGAAACCGTGAGTTTACAATTAAAACAGCCAAAGATGTTATATATTATCTTTATAGACTAGAGAAAGTTATAGAATATATAGACAGAAACCGTGAGCTAACAACTAAAAGAAGAGAGAAGAATGAAACATCCAATAAACCGAAATCTTGAAATCATAATTATAATACGTAGAATGGTCAAGTCACCAAATCTAACACTTGAAGGATTTTGGTTACAGGTCGCCCTCTATTTAATGTAATGACGATCCCTACTATTACTGTTCAGATAAGGGTGCGTGAATTGGGCGTGGCTATCTCTGTTGTTCGTCTCTCTCATCTGACAGTATGTCGTCAAGTGGGAATCATCCTTTACGTTGTGTACCTGTCGAGATGAACTATGTAACGTATTTTCTGATTCATTCCTACAAGGCCGCGGATTTTGGTTTGTGGTTCAGGCAGATGTTTCGATCCTAGCGATTTTCTGTACTCAGGTGACCTCTCTCAAAGGCGGGAAATTCTAGCAGAAACAACAAGCTCTTTTGATAAAACTATCAACAATTCAATGACGATGAGAATATAGATATACATCCTTGTGAAAATTAATTGAAACAACTGATTGTTTCCTTTCTTTCACCATACGGTCAGTTTTATACTCACTGGAGTGACAGGGTGTAATCGAGTTCTATTTTTTTCAACTGATTAGGTCATTTGCAGTGGTGTGCAGTAATATGAATCTATTTTCGGGGTGTATGATAACATTTGTTTGGCCTTGAAAAATATTGCGTCATTCGGGATTGCATCAGATTTTTATCACGCCCAGACACTATTGTCTCGACTGTCAATTAGTTGTCCTACGACCATTGTCTGTGATGGACGTTACTCAAAAATTGTAACGTTGCATGAACACATTGGCAAGCCTTACAAATCAAAGTACTATAGACTGGCCCGGAAACTCTCCTGATTTAAATCCAATCGAGAATCTGTGGTCAATCTACAAGAAAAAACTTTGTGGAATGGACATACGAAGTACTAACAAGTGCAGTAGGGCATGTTACATTGGAAAAATACGAAAAAAAAGTAAATAGAAACGGAATTATTGGTTTTATTTCAATTAATTTGCGCTAAGATATATAAACGTTGTCACCATCACAGTCATGCGGTTCGACTTCGGTAAATTCATTTCTTCCCTTGAGGCATTAAGAGATATCTAAAGAGCGGGATGCGGATGTGTTGCCTATTTTGCTGTTGCTAATTCAAAAATACGCTCTTAAGTAAGCACCCGTGTGGGTGTCAGTCATGTTATTTGACTTGGTTCATCAGGGAGTTTCGGGTCTTTCAACATCATACTCCCTATCACCAAATCAACCCAATCAGGGGAAATCAATCCCTGATCCCCCCCTCTCAATCAAACGCTAACAGCATCTCTGGCCTTTTAATGAATTAAACGAAGAAAGACCACGTTTTCTGCACACTCGATTGGATGTTTCTAACAACCAATCCGCTGCGTGAACTATCTTTTAAATGGTCACGGTGAGGACTGACTTTTTTCTTTTTTTCGGTGGATAGCAGTTTCAATGGATAACCGAGGAGGTAATCTTAATCTTCCCAAATTTAATCCTTTTCCCTAAGTATTGTGTAGTGTCTTACACTAAATATTTGACGTTTTTATTTTATTTGTGCTTTTTTCTTTTAGAGGGAGGGGGATACTTAAACTCAACCCTACTATCGCATGTGTTATCGTTTAGCCTGATTCTTAAAATTATTACAGGACAGTTAACTTTAAATGAATGTATTCGCAAAATGAAAATAATTGTCTATAAACATGACGTGTATATTTTTTTGCTGTACACACAAAAAATAAAATATAAAATAAAATAAAAATAATAGAAAAAATACATAAAACACCTTAATATTCCTTAATATTGATTTAAAACTATTTACAAATTTGAAGTCATTTAAATATAATAAACTGCGAAATACTGTTGAAATTACATTAAACTACGAAAAAAGTGCGATTTGCTTTACAATACATTCTTATGTCCTTTAAAATAAAATATTAAGTTATAACGAAGCTAAAATTTCGACAAAAATGGACGGCAATATTTTCCCTGGCTGCCAAGGGCGTATTTTATCAGGTTAACCCGATAAACATTCTCATTTATTTCTCTCCATCTAAGATCTCCACTTCTTAGCTCGGAATTACTAAGTCACCAAACAACAGTTTATGCACTAATGTGACTCAGTCGGGGGGACTGCCCTGTTAAATAATATTTAATGAAATTACAGAAGTATTATGAAATTGTATAACATCATAGCGAACACTCTTCTTTAGAATTTGGGAAATTTTAAAAGATCATGAATTTTGTCCTACTGCCCTCGAAGTAACTGGCTAGGTTTAGTCTTACTAAAATCATAATGAATTCTACGTGGTTTATTTCAGGTTCAAATCATGGAGTCAGAAGAAATTTCCACACGCGAGAAGTGCAAGAAAGGAAACTTTTGGTATTGAACGTACGTTTAGATCTAGCCAATTCAAAAGTAAACTGATGAGAGCTTGTTGCCTGTCTAGTATTACGCTAAAATTCATGAGATCTTGGTAGCTTAGCGAATAGATCATCTGAACAATTAGCATGAAAGTATTTATAGAAAAGACACAGAGAGGCAACCTTACGGCGGTGGGGGGAGTGACTGAAGCCGAGACGCCAGATCAGGGCCAATAATCCAGAGAACCAAGTTCCAATTCGCGTTGGGTTCGTTATATTCACTTACGCGCAAAGTAAGGTATGAATCCGTTTCTTCCTCCCAGCCATGGGTTAATCAGTAAAACTTGTACCACTAAACAATTATCATCTAAAAATATTCTTACAATCTAAAGATATTTTCTAACTATAAATAACCTACAAAGGTTGATAGGCCGTAGGAGACAAATCAATCAATCATTAAAATCAGTTATATTTTTTAATCCAATTCACCCCATGCAAGGCAGTAAAGCCACTAAATCACAAGGGATTAAAGTGTGTGAAAAATAATTAAAAAGAGAAACATTATTAAGGAGCGAGAACAACAGAAGGGTAATCAAGAAGACAGTAGATAACGATTGATATTGCATTTGAATTTGTTTTCTAATCATTTCACCCCATGCAAGGCAACTAAGAAAGCCATGTGTGAAAGAATAAAAAAAAAGAAACATCAAGGGGGTTATTTGAGTTTTCTAATCATTCACCCATGCAAAGGCAATAAAGCCACTAAGACAAGAAGAATAAGAAAAAGAGAAACATTATTAAGGAGCAAGAACAAAAGTAATCAAAAGAGTAATAACGATTGAAGATTTGAATTTGAATCAACCCCGAATGATAAAATTGCATTTAAATTTCAAAAAGAGAAACATTATTAAGGAGCAAGAACTTAAAAGAAAGAGTAATCAAGAAGACAGTAGATAACGAATGATATTGCATTTAAATTTCAGAAGATCAATGTTGGCTTAAAATTATAAAGCTGAGAAGTGCGAGAAAAGAAACTCTCAACATAGAACTTACGGTTACATCTAGTTGATTCAACTGTGAATTTGTGAGGCCTTGTCGCTAATCTGGTACTACGCTTAAATTCATGACGTCTAGTTACCATAGTGAAGAGATCATCCGAACAATTCATTGGAACCTTTCCCATTGCTTCTGAAATTTTCCATTTGTGGCAAGTCATGTCAACATCTGAAAAACATTCAGATATTAGAGGTTTTCGGATTTGGGAATTTGGGATAAAGATAATTAACCTGTATTATAAAGACAGAGCAATGTTCAGTAAGCAAAGAGGCGGTTTTCTTCGTCGGTCACTTCAAGCCTAGAGATTAACTAACCCCATACACAGAGATTTGTGTTGTCTTGTTTAATTTTTTTTTTACCTTCATTTATAAAAACAGAAAAGTTCTTTCAAGCCTCTTTTTTCTGAATGTTAGATGTTTCTCATCTTTCTTTTAAATTTTTTTTTCGGAATTTTTTTTTTTAATGCCCAAATGCTTGAACCGTGCAAGAGGAAATTTTCTACTGCTAACCTAAAGAATTATTTTCATTTTTGCCTTCCAAAAGTTGTTCTTTGATCGTTCGGTTGATCCTATTGCAATTCTACCATCTATATCCAAAAGTGAAAACCGCAAGAAAAAAAAAACTGTTAGCATAGAATTTATGGTTACATCTAGACAACTCAGCTGTAAATTGGTGAGACCTTGTCGCTAATCTGGTACTACGCTTAAATTCATGACGTCTAGGTACCATAGTGAAGAGATCATCCGAACAATTGACATGAAAGGATTTACAGAAAAGGCACAGTGAAGCTACATTACAGCGGTAGGAATATGACTGAAGCAGAGATGTCAGGTCAGGACCAATAATATTGCTGATTCTTTTATTTTATCAAGGAACTCTAGATATCTAGCAGAAGCACCTGACCATATGTAGCAGCAATATTCTCAGCATGGACGAATGGTAGAGTTATGCATACGCAAAATAGATTATGGAGAGAAAAAATATCTAACACGACAGAGTGAACCATTGACAAGTGAATAAAATTAGCGTCAAAGAATTGTAGAAAAATAAAATAGCGAATATCAATCTTGATATAAACAAATATTTTTTTAAAAATCTTTTTAGATGAACGTGTTGTTTTAATCGAGTTCAATCTAAGCAAGGTAGTAAAGCCTCTAAGACACGAGGGGTTATAAAACAGAAACATTCCTAAGGAACAAGAACAAAAAAGAGTAATCAGGAGGATAGCAGAAAGCAATTGACATTGCAATTTAATTTTTTTAAGAACAAACTTGGTTGCAAAGTATGAGACCAGAAGAAAAGTCCAGAAGTGAGAAGTGCGAGAAAAAAAATGCTAGTTCAGAATTTATGGTTACATCTAACCAACTCAGCGGTAAATTGGTGAGACCTTGTCCCTAATCTAGTACTACGCTTAAATTCATGACGTCTAGGTACCATAGTGAAGAGATCATCCAAATAATTACCATGAAAGGATTTACAGAAAAGGCACGGGGGGGGGCAAGTGTTGCAGTGGAAAAGTGACTGAAGGTCTTGCATTATATTAGATGAATCCATCTGTAGCTGTTTGGTAACAGAGTGGTGAACCTAATCAAACGTTGTAATAACAAGATGGCAGCACTGGCTCAATACATGAGAATGCGCAATTATTCGAAGCAGGCAATAATTAAGATTAAAAACACAGGGAAACTAGATGTCGTTGAGAAAAAAAGGTAAAAAAAACACTGATTAAAAATAATTATCATAACTCATAAAATAAGTTTGGATTAGGCGCAACGAAGATTTGAACCTGAAATAAACACAAGCAGAATTCATTAAGATTTAGTAACCCTAAACCAAGCCAGTTACCTCCAGGGCAGTATGATAAAATTTATGATCTTCAAAATTAAATTATGTTTATTTAAATACTACTAAACCCCACAAAAATATATATATATATATATATATATATATATATATATATATATATATATATATATATATATATATATGTATATATGTGTGTATATGTGTATATATATATATATATATATATATATATGACGTCACACATTATGAAATGGACAAAGTTCGACAATTAACGCTCCTCTGTGGCCAAATCGGTAAAGGCACGTCAAGCTAAATAACGGTTCCATATAGGATACAGGCTCGAATCCTGTCGGAGGACGAATATTTTCTGTGAAAATTTCTCGGACATTCAGGTCGGTAAATGTCGTTTAATACTGTTTATTATAAACAGAGCATTTACTTAAATATTTGTATCTAAAAAAGAATGTATAAACATAAAAATTTTTTATTTATATATATATATATATATATATATATATGTGTGTGTATGTATATATAAATAAAAAGAAAGAACAGTAAGATATATAATCCGGTGTTCTTATAGATATTTTTATTTTTACAAAATAGTGCACAATGTAAATTTACAGACCATTAATATTATAAATTAATTATATATATATATATATATATATATATATATATATATATATATATATATATTAATCGCATTTACAGGCAGGACATTAAAAAGAATTAGAAAATATTATGAATGAATGAGGAAATAGAAGAATAATCAAGAAGATAGTAAATAGCGATTGACATTGCATTTAAATTTTTGAAGATCAAAGTTGCTGCAATTTGTCCACCAATAGACTTCGCTTAACAACGGGAGTTGGTGTTGTGTAAAACCTTGTTTCTCTTTTCTGTGTAGGTGTGTGTGCGCGTATGTATGCGCTCTGGAATGTAGTAGCGATAAAATGGGACTTATCTTCTTCGAGGAGAGAGGCTGCGGGCAAACCGATTTCTTAATTTCACCCATCCACGTGAGGAACTGGCTTTCTCCATCTGTTTGCTACTCTCTCTCTCTCTCTCTCTCTCTCTCTCTCTCTCTCTCTCTAACACACGCACGTACAAAGAGACGTACACTTTTTCTGAGCAGTCCATCTGTACACACGAGTATATTTTTCTCTTCTCTTTTGAACCAAGTTGCTCTGTAGAAAAAAAAAACAGCCAGGTTGCTCTATAGAAAAAAGATACACGCACAAAATTCTTCCGCGCGTTGAATACTTTTTTTTTTCGTGAAAGTGATTCCACCTTCGCCATTACAATTTCTAACACCGTCCGCTACGAAGCCGTAGCATCTCTTCGCCTGAAACTCCAAGACAAAGTCGATGTTGTTAAATTGATTCATCTTCATCAAATGCTATCACTGGCAAAAACCAAAGAAACACAACAACGTCAAGCGACGGCGAGTGAATATTTTACTCACGAGACAATGATTGATCACTACTTCAGTGAACTTTATTTACATGAACTTTGTGTCTTCTACAAACACAGTGCAGTTCCCTTGCACGTATGTGTGTGTGTGTGTGTGTGTGTGTGTGTGTGTGTGTGTGTTTGATAAAATGACTGATGTGAAATATCCAAACAAAGAACGTAAGATGGAGTATGGGGAAAGCATTTTCTTCTGTTGTTAACGTTTCGCTCACTACAAACATCATCGGAACACCTGAAACCAAAAAAGAAAAGAAAATCGTTATCATCGTAACTTGCAACTTAGAAACGCTGTAGATAATTTGAAATATTTTTGGGATTTTTCTTTTCTGAAAAGAAATATAAATCAAATGATATTTTTTTACCATTTTATTAAGTTACAGATAATACTATTTAGTTGAAAAATGTTAATATGATATACAGCAGGGGTTCTCGACTTTGCTTGCCTCTACACCCCTTTAACCGTTTTCTCAGAATGCTATTCCCCAACTCCTTTTCAAGGTGACTGGCCAGATAGGCCAAATTGTATAATTGCTCTCCTTCGCCTCCATACTATGGTCACAATTCACCCCTGAATATCCAAACTTTCACCCCTGTTGAGAACCTCTGATATAAAAGTTGTGGAAAAAAGACCGCATACATATACCTCCCACATAATGGTAAGGCATTAGTAGCAATTGTTTCTTCATCTAACTAATGTCATACTCATATGCTAGAAGTATTTCTGGGATGTATATGTTGAAGGTATTACTGAATCACCTCATATATATATATATATATATCATAACTAAGTAATACATCGAGTCTAGAAGAAACCGCAACAGAATGAAGAAAGGCGCACGAGCCACGACTACACACGAGCCACGACTACGATCCCTAAGCCGCTCAGTCCGGAGCATTAGAAGCCGGCTCAATCAAGGATATACAGATAGAAATAATTAGGATGATTTGAAATAATCATTATTAAGTAATTCATTGAGTCTGGAAGAAACCTCAACTTAATTATGATTATCGTAGCTCATGGAGGCACAGTCCTATGGTTAAAGAGAAACTCGGGCGAGTTCCACCACGGAATATGTGATCGAGCGGCGCTATATCAAGTTTAATTCGTTATCTCTACGTCATCGAGGCCCATTGGTACAGTTGGTATAGCGTTTGCCTCCTATCGTAACTGTTCGGGTTTCAATTCTCGGTAGTGGATGCGCACTGATGATGCGTCCCAAATATAGGACGAAACGGCCGTCCAGTGCTTTCTGCATTCTGTTGAGGTTTCTTCTAGACTCGGTCAATTACTTAATTATGATTATTTCAAATCCCCCTAATATATATATATATATATATATGTTGAAGCTTGGATAAGCATGGAATAATAATAATACAACACAAAATGTATTGAAACAAGAAAAAGGTACACAATATTTACAGTTAGTTTTGGTATATTCTTGGGAAGACTGTTCCTGTAGAATGGGTTGACTTAATCGCAGTCGGGCAGAGTCTCTGGATTGGATCTCTTCTTACTTCCTCCCCTCGTCTTCCCGGTACCAACCCATATTTATATGGTCGGTACTCCACTATGTAAATTAGGTGGATCGTACCACAACAATATATATATATATATATATATATACCGGGTGTGACAGGAAAATCGTGTTGCTGCATAATTATCCATCCCGCAAAATGTTTAATGTCTAAAAAATAAGCTAACTGAGTTTCTTTATTTATCTGGTTTTCAGATAAGACATTTAGCCATCTTGACACCATTTGTTGTAAAAATCACTGAAACAGCCTTTGAGTTGTTCAGCTAGAGAAAGAACAGGTTTGTGTCAGACCCACTGTTTTCTCAACTGATTACTGGTGAGGGGAGAAATCGTTCAGGCCTTCAGTAATGGTACCAATATTCATACTCTGGCTTCCATCTTCAAAGTCCATTCAAGAACCATCAAGAGATCCATGAATAAGTTTTAAAAAGTGGGAACAGTAGAGAGGAAAACTGGATCAGGAGGTCACAACAGGAAGAGAGATCCTCATTTCAACTTAGAGCTAAAGAGATCAATTAGAAAAGATCCAATTCAATTCACAAGATGAGAGAGAAGCTTCAGCAATGACAGTCCAAAATAGCAGTGAAAAAAGACTTGAAACGTCTCGTACGTGAGGCATCTTGTGAAACCAGGATAGAAAGTAAGAATGTTAGAGAGGGCGAAGGTCATCTTGAATAAGTTGGAAAATGATCCTTGAATAATATATATATATTGGACAGCATTTTCTGGACAGCCCGGACTGTGCTGCCGAATATGAAGACACATGGTTTTAATTTCTACACGGTGCTCACTCGGTGTACTATCTCCGAGTTCCCGAGGCTGTGTTCATAAATTTCACCAGTCGAGCCTGTGTAGACAAAAGGGGCATTTTATGCTTTCCTTACGTTTCTTGGAGGGACTGTGTCTTTTTTGCATTTTATACTCTTGTGGAAAATGCGTTCCCCGCCACTTTTTTAAAAATTATTTACAATTAAAATATATTCTATTTTAATCGCGATCCAACTTTTCCCACCTCTTTCGTTATTATGGTTGTGTCCTTGATTGTTTTCCAATTTACCAACGAACACCTTTGAAAAAGTGTTGGATGAAAGGTTCCTTAGATGTTAAATGACGTCCATTTTGTTCAAATCTAATATATATATATATATATATATATATATATATATATATATATATATATTGATGCATGTTTCATTAAATAATATAGACAAGTTTTGTCTATTTATTTTAAGTAAGTTCCTTTCGTATTGTCTTATAAGTTTAATAAAATTATCATTAAAAGACGAAAGAAAATCACCATATTGATACATATTTTTTTAATCCAATCTAAGCTTTCGGCTTACATAAGCCATTATTAAAGATGACAGTTACAATATATTAACCAATACACGGACAAAACAATAATGATAGTCTGTTTTTGTTGCATGAAGGATTTCCAAGCAACGGCAAACTCGTGTATGGGAGACGCGAAAAATCGCGTCGCAGTTCGTGACGTCGCACATGACCACGCGAGAGTGAAAACGAGAAGTGTTAAGTATGGGAAACCATTGATATAAACCAATGGCTTCTGTTATAAATTATCGGCATTTAAGAATATTTGTGGAGATTTCATAGTTTTAATTTCTTCAGGTTAGTTTTCAACTGTTTTATGTATAGAGCTTCAAGAATTTTTAGTTTTTGTTCATTGTTTTTAGTTATAGTTGTGTTTTCAACGAGGATTTTCCGGAATTGTGTACGCGGCCAGGCCTGTTGTTTTAAACGCCTAAAAATGTTAAATTTATCATTTAAATGTAGAGTCAGGCGTCGTGAAAGCGAGTTTGTGGTGTGACCAACATAAATATTATTTAATCCATTATATATATATATATATATATATATATATATATATATATATATATATGAAAATTTGAACTTCATTTATTTCATCTATGTTCTTAATTAAGAATTAATTGAGAATATCGTCTAAGTATCTTAGGTCGATGTGGGATTTCTTATTTCTTATCTGTCTAAGCAATTCACCCCTGAAGATGGGTTCCAAAATATTTGAGACTATAAAAGGAATGAGAAAAAACTACGGCACCTTCCTTAATGAGTTTAATAACAACATTAAGAAATTGATCTTTGCATTCGAGAGGATTAAAATAAAAATAAATAGACAAAATATACCTGCATTATTTAACTAAACCCACACACACACACACATATATATATATATATATATATATATATATATATATATATATATATATACAGAGTGTCCCAAAAGTTGCACAACCATTGGAAAATTTAGTAAATTTTATATTTATTTACTGAATTAAATAATTTATCTCTATGTGAAAGTATATTACTAAGAAATTTTATTGATCTAATTATAGAATATGATGTCATAAAAATTTCCTCTGGTAGCTGTTTCCAAAGTGTACATTTTCTGACTATTGTAGCATAACATTTGGGACACCTTGTATACACACACACATATATATATGAAGAAATATACTCTTAAGGTGTGCTATATATATGGGATAAAGTGCTCAATATCAGAGATAGACCGTGTGTAGATATAAAACATTGAAGTCAACATTTAGAGGTGACAGGGTGTTTCATGCTAGATGCAATCGTCAGGCCATATATATATATATATATATATATTTGAATTTGTAGGTCTCATGAATTGGATGTAATAAAATTATGACCATGGAATATTAGTGTTTAAGCCTTTGTATTATATCCTTACTTTGTCCTGGACATTGAGTTCTACTTGGATTCTATCTTCTTGGAATTTTTTATATATATTTGTATATGTATGTAAGTATATGTATATATTTTAGATATATATATGTATATATATATATGTGTATATATATGTGCATATGTGTGTATATTAACTACTAATATTATCTGTATATATATATATATATATATATATATATATATATAATTTGAATCTAGAAATTTCTATAATACCTAAACGGATCGAAAGCCTTCTGTTGGGCGAATTCAAAAACTCATTCTAAATTACAACGAAGATAATTTGATCCCTGGCTACTTGAGAAGGCGATAGCGCATAATCTCAATTATTAGAAAGCCAAATTTTAATTATTAAATTAATTAAAATAAAGCTCATAATATCAGTTATTAGAAACCCAAGTTTTAATTACAAAATGAATTGAATTAAAACGTATTATGTCCGTTATATTTCTTTTTATCCTAATTTAGAAATGTTTTAGATACGTTGAACAATAAAATGAGAACCGATAAAAAATGTAATTCTTATCTTCTTACGGTGAACTGCCCCGCGGTGAACTGTCCCCTAGGCGAACTTTCCTCGCGGCGAACTTTTTCCTGCGGTAAACTTTCCCCGCGGTGAATTTTTTCTTCGGTAAACTTTCCCCGCGATGAACTTTTCCCGCGGTAAACTTTCCCCGCCGTAAACTTTTTTTTTCTCTAAACTTTGCTTGTGGTGAACTTTCCCCGCGATGAACTTTTCCCGCGGTAAACTTTCCTCGCGATGAACTTTTCCCTGCGATGAACTTTTTCCGCGGTAAACTTTCTCCGCGATGAACTTTTCCTGCGGTAAACTTTCCTCGCGGCGAACTTGTGAATTGTTGGTGGGGAACTTACCGGAGACTTCTTAAGACATGGTTAATCAAGGACTCATTCCTCCAACAGGCGTGGAAAGGCTCTGGATTTAGATTTTGTTTTATTTTTATATTTTACAAAACAAAACAAGATTTCAGACCAAAGAGCCGCTCAAGGTAGAGGGTTACTAAACGAGGTTGTTGTAAGGGCGTACAAGGAGGGGGAAGAGATGCATATTGTGAGAATATGTAGGATAGATAATGGTTGAGATTATTCTTTAAAGAGTTTAAGATTGTAATGATTGAGAACGCGTCCTCTCGAAGATTATCTCACAATTCGACAGTTCTAAGATGGAATATGTAGAGGATGAGGATGATTCAGTTAAGTGTATGTGGCTGGGTGGTTCCTGGCTATGAAGATCTGAATTTGTGTAACGAAGGAATATGGTTCGCCCAAAAATCTCCCATGAAAAGGCCAAGAGACATTTCGTCTGTGCGATGGAAGTTCTAGGGAGTGAAATAATTTATCCTCCACAAGGTCACGCAAAAGCTTTTGAAATCTGCCAAGGGTTGAAAGTGAGGATTGAACAGCTCCAGCCCAGATATGGTAGAAATACTCCATTTTTGTTTCAATCTGGTTCTTATAAATACAGAGCAGGAGTTCCCAACCTTTTTTGCGTCATTCCTCATTTTTACATGGAAACATTTTCGCCGCCTACTTGTATATTAAATATTCAAAAATTGTTTGGTAAAAGTTTGTTACTAGTTCGTAAACTGACTTTATGATTTAGTAAAAAAAATTACTAAAGGGAGGTAACAAATAACGTCAAATAATGTGGCGGCAACTGTTGCTGCTACTACCGTATTAATGAACAAACAAAAGCAAGCAAACTTTTTTTTTTCGGGTAGCATATGTTGAAATACCATTTAATACTCATAATCTTATATCGCTAACAAAAATTTCCAATCTCCCATCATTTTCTGTTCAGCCCACACAACAGGGGAAATCGCCCACCCGGGGGCGATATTGGACAGATTGGGTAACGCTGATATAGAGCAGGGCAAGTGGAGATGGATACTTTCTGGAGCGGTACGATATGAGTTCCCCCTTAGGTCTCGAGTGCGCTTGATTCAGCAATTGAGTTGGCGGTGATGAGTCGTCCTGCACCGGACACTCCAAACAGGGAGCCTTATTGAGAGTTGAGCAGTAAACCATGACTGGAGAATATTTGGGGTCTGCTCTACAATGATGAAACATTACTGGAATGATTTTTGAAACGATAAATGTTGCTACCTCTGCTTTCTCTGTTTAGAAAATTGGCGCAATACAATCTTCCTGATTTGATTTCTCTGAAATTTTGGTCGTGAGGTTTACGAAGACAATCGCAGTGGATATCCATCTATGTATTTTTTACGAAAATTGATTTGTTTTTTACAGCTTATCAACCCTTTTCAGAAAATGTTTTTCGATTGCAGGAATTTTTTGGATATAATAATGATTTAGTAATACAAGTCTCACTAATTAACCCATAGCTTGGGGGAAGGGGTGGATTCATAGCATTCCTAGGGGTAATTTTGTGAATTTAAGTGAAGTGAATATAAAAAGCAAATGAAATTAGAACTCGGCTCTCCGATTGACAATTTCGAGTCATTAACTATTTCACCACCCACACACCCAAGCTTACAGTCACTGGTATTTCTAAACGATCACCCATCTAGGTCCTGACCAGGTTCGACGTTGCTTAACTTCAGTAAGCGTACGGGTACCGATGTTTCGACGTGATGTTGTCGTAAGTTTTATAAGATTGATCGCTTTTGTGCGAAAGTGTAACTGATGGGGTCTGTGTAGTTTTATGTTTATTCACATCTACGGGAATAATGGTATGCACTTGTGTGTGGGAGGAGAGTTGTGTGTGTGGGGGGGGGCAGGGATTTAGTCTAGATACGTGGATGTGCACATGTATGTGCGGTCATGTGTGCGTGTGTTTGTGTGAAGAAATGTCAGAGATTAGCATTCTAATCCGATCAAAATTCGCTTCGCTTGACAGCTAAAGTAGCAAGTTGAAGGCTGAAGAGGGTCGGCCGGCTGATGGGGGAGGGGAGAAAGGGGGAAACGGAAAGGACTGAAGGAAAGATGAAAAGAAAAAAATGAGGAAGGAGAGGCTAAGGAAAAGTGGAAAGAAAGAAAGAAAGAAAGAAAGAAAGAAAGAAAGAAAGAAAGAAAGAATGTGGAAATAAAGAAAAATGATAAAGGCTAAAATTAAAATATAAAATCATGAGACTTACCAGAAAAAAGAAAGAAAGAAAGAAAGAAATAAAGAAAGAAAGAAAGAAAGAAAGGGAAGGAAGAAAAAGCGTAAAGAAGATGCAGAGAAGAAAAAGTTAAGAAATAAAAACCAAGAAAGAAAGAAAGAAAGAAAGACTGATCGGAAACTAAAAAAAAGAAAATTAGAATGAATTAGTGTCAAGAAGAAGAAGCAAATGAAGGAAGAATGCCATGAAAGAAAAAGGAAAAAAAAGGTTGCATAAAAAGTAAAAGAATAGCGAAGACAAAAAGAATTACTTTAAGAAAGAAAAAAGAAAGAAAAACTGAATGAAAGAAAAAAATGTCTACAGCAAAAGAAAAACAATATGAAAGATCCAGGAAACAAAATTGACAGAGAAAATAAAATAAACAAAGGAGAAAGAAAGAAAAATAACGAAAATTCGAAAAAAAGTTAGAAAAGTGAAAAATTGAAGACAGTGAGGGAAAGATAAAAGCGAATAAAGAGAGGGTGGTCAGTGGGAGTGATTTGAAGAGATGCGAGGGCAACAAAAGAAGGGAAAAAAAAAAAAAAAAAAAATAATCGACTGGGAAGAGTTACGTTAGAAATAGTGTGAGGGGGTGAGAGGGAGAGTCGAGCGTGGAGAGGCGGAAGTGAGAGTGTTGTTGGTTTGGAGAGATAAGAATGAAAACGTGATATTTACTGACTGTTCTCTGGAAGAATGTTGCGGGAATCAATGACGGCGGAAATAAGGGTTGGACTATGATTTAGCTTTACTAAATGGGGAAAACAGATAGATAGATAGATAGATAGATAGATAGATAGAACAGACTTAATTAGATAGATAATTAGATAGATAGATAGATAGATAGATAGATAGATAGATAGATAGATAGATATACGTAGTTAGAAAAAGAACGAGAGAAAGAGTGAGATTGTTAACGCTAGAGAGGGAGAGAGAAGGAGGGAAGAAATTTAGATCGATGAAGAGTTTGCAGGAAAGAGAGAGAGAGAGGGGGGGAGGAAGTCTCGAAAGGAAGTCGAAAAAGTAGTAAGCAAAAATGAATATAGAATATTTATTTATTTTACTTTTTCCTCTTCGAGTGGCAGGAGATTTTTTCTTCCGTCGTAAGATTAGAATTTTGTACGGATGAAACAAAATGAATCGTGCCCAGACCGGAGTTCAGGTGAGACGGTGAAAGGTCTGCCGTTGAAGAGAAAATGGAAGAAAAACGACTGGCAAAAAAAAAATAAATAAATAAATAAAGCGAATTAAATAAAAATAAAATCAGATTAAACTGTAATTATGGAGCGTGATAAGAAGACAGGAACTAAGTAAAAGATTGTGGGGAGAAAGACTGATTGGTAACAAAAAAAAAAAAAGAACGGAAGAAGACTAAAAAGAAATTTTTTAAAAAATACTATTTTTTAGAGATGTTCACCTTGTTCAAGGCCCTGGAGCCACTCAAGGTAGAGTGTTACAGATTAAGAAAAACAGTTAATGCAGATATGTCGGGAAGATAACGGTTAACTCTAAATTTGAACAAGTTAAGATAGTAGTCATCAGGAAAGCAGTCTCTTGGGAGTCTGTTCCACAGGGCTATGGTTCGTTGGATGAAGCTGCCCGAGTGGAACTTACATCTCACCAATGGAATACCAAAGGAATGGTGTTGGCTCGCTGCAGTGTGCGGCTCTTAGCCATGAATGTTAGAACAAGTGGCATGTCGTTCGCCTGAGCACATTCAAGGGCAATAGCGACAGAATAGTGAAAGACTTGCATGGTATGGTTTATTTTGTTTTACGGTATATCAACCTCAGTGGGTATTTAATGCCGACAAAATTTTTATTGCTGGTAATATTTTTTACTTCAAAAATGTATTGTTGATAATATTTTTTTCAAAAATATATTGCTGGTAATATTTTTTTCTTCAAAAATATACTGCCGGTAACAATGTATTGCTGGTGAAAATTATTTACAAAAATGTATTACTGGTAATATTTTTTTTCTTCAAAAATATATTGCTGGTTAAAATGTATTGCTGGTAATAACTATTTACAAAAATGTATTGTTGATAATAATGTATTGCTGGTAATAATTATTTACAAAAATATATTGCTGGTAATATTTTTTCTTAAAAATTCATTGCTAGTCATATTTTTTTTCAAAAACGTATTGATGGTAATATATATTTCTTCAAAAATATATTGCTGGTAATAACGTATTGCTGGTAGAAATTATTTACAAATATGTATTGCTGGTAATATATTTTTCTTCAAAAATGTATTACTGGTAATAATGTATTGCTGGTAATAATTATTTAGAAATATGTATTGCTGGTAATATTTTCCTCAAAAAAATAAGAGCTTGTATTAAAACGTATTTTTACACTTTCATAGTATTTTGACACCATTTTAGGGGTTAACTATTTGCCCATAGTTGGGACCTTAAAAGGTGCTACCACCCCGGGTCAGGGCGGACCTGGGAACACCAGCAATTAAGAGGTGGTTCCACGCTCCTCAAAACCTCCTGATCAGAGGCCTTGCTGTTGGATGTAGTTTATCGTCTTACCCAGGACGCGGATGTAGTTTATCGTCTTACCCAGGACGCTGAAAGGCTTGCGACGTTTCGTCTGTAAGAAAAGGGTTGTAGAGTGGAAGATAATTTGTCTCCCTTACGTGGAAACGACTGAAAACTTTAATTTTAATCGTTCCACCTGATGCAACACGATAACGCCCCTTCGATGCAAGAGGTTACAAGGAGTGAAATAGAATGAGAAGAATTTAGAAAAACAATAAAGTAACAAGATTCAAGAAGACAGAATATGGCGATTGACCTTATATTTAAATATTTGAAGATTGTAGTTATCAGAGAAGCAGGAAATAAGAAGGAAGTCCCACTGGTGGGAAGTGCGAGAAAAGAGACTGTTAGAGTAGAAGTAGAAGTAGCAGTTGCATCTAGCAAGTTCAACAAGAAAACGGTGAGAACCAGTTCCTAATCTAATAGCACGCTTAAATTTCTGCAGTTGAGGCACCAGGAAAAAAAAAGCTCGTCAGGGCACTTGCCATGGAAATATTTGTAGAAAAGACAGAGGGAAGCCACGTCACGTCGCTGAGAAAGTGATTGAAGTGGAGATGCCAAATCAGGATCAATTATATTACAGACCATTCTTCGGATTTTCTCAAAACAAGAGGCCGATAATTTGAGTCAAGGTTTATATATATATATATATATATATAAATATATATATATATATATATATATATATAATAAAAGGCTTAAACACTAATATTCTATGGTCATAATTTATTCCATTGGAATCGTAAATACGATCCAAATCATCAGACCTACAAATTGGATTCTTCCTCTTGAAATTTTTTTTTCTGAAAATATACATGTATGGGTATTTTATATATATTTTGCATATGTATGTATATTTTCCACTAATATTATCTCTCTCTCTCTCTATATATATATATATATATATATATATTCTCTAGCATGCATGAATCTGAATATATATATATATATATATATATATATATATATATATATATATATATATATATATATATTCTAGGTATGTCTGATTGAATAAATTACATATATTCTAATTTTGCTAATTTTTAACAAAATCCGTTCATAATATCTGTAATGTATTCAATCTCGCCTGTGGAACTCCCTCCCCTCTTCCTGTTTTCCTGATAGCTATAATCTCCAACTATTCAAATGTAATGTCAATCGATGTCTCCAGATGCCCTGATCTATCCTCTATCCTTCTCTTCATCGTTTCCTCCATCACTCCTCTTTGCTCTCGCTCTAATTCTTTGTAACCCCTTGAGTACCAGTGGCTTCCCGCCTTGCTTGGGGCGAGAGGCTTATAAAAAAAAAGAGTAAAAAACATACCTAAAAAGAATTTGCTGCCTAAATACACAAATATATATATATATATATGTGTGTGTGTGTGTGTGTGTGTGTGTGTGTGTGTGCAGATATGTAGAAAAACTTTTGCTTGAGGATGAAACAGGGCTTGATACTTTCATTCAATTTAATTTTAATAATTATATTGAAGTTTTTGGCGCTTGTTTTTGAAACATGAGAACTCTTATGTAGCAAAGGAATCATATTTTTTTTTAAAAATTATATATATATATATATATATATATATATATATATATATATATATATATATATATATATGTGTGTGTGTGTGTGTGTATGTATGTATGTATTAGGATATTACACAAAAAACATTTAAGAATCGCTACAGAATTGCAGTTGTGTATCAACGCATTATGATGCGTCCCTTCAGGCAATTGTAAATTACTGCCGAGTGAACAATTAATTTGGTTTCAAAAGCAAAATACATCCTCATTTAAAAAATGTTTTGAGCTCTCTTTTATATTAAATGTTACAAACGTTGGAAGGATATTCTGTTTGTTCTCATCCTATCTGAATATATATATATATATATATATATATATATATATATATATACTTCATACTGTCGGATCTATATCCATATATTTACACACACACACACACATATGTATGTATGTATGAAGAAATATAGTCTTAAGGTGTACTATATTTATGGGATAAAGTGCCCAATATCACAGATAGAGCGTGTGTAAATATAAAAGTGAACATAGAAGTCAACACTTAGAGGCGACAGTCTGTTTCATGCTAGATGCAATCGTCAGGCCACGTTTTCTCGGCTATTTATACATATACGGTTCAGTGGTGCATTGTGGGTAGTCTATTATGGCGGTTA
>CAHIKZ030001259.1:565000-568145 GCA_903632075.3 Acanthosepion pharaonis
TAACAAACATGCTTGAATGAAAATATACTGCGTAAATATATATATATATATATATATATATATATATATATATTTATATGTGTGTGTGTGTGTGTATTTATATATATATATGGCGATTTTACTTTGTAAGTTGTATCAATAGACATAACAATGTCTCTTTTTATCTAAGTCAGTTCATATCTATCTTTTGCCTATCTTATATCTATCTCTATTTAAGCTTGTTCATATCTATCTCACTCTGTTCATATGTATTTATCTCTCTCAGTTTGTTCATGTCTATCTATCTCAATCCTTTTCCTATCTATCTATCTATCTATCTCAATCCTTTTCCTATCTATCTATCGCAATCCATTTCATATCTATCTATCTATCTCAATCCTTTTCATATCTATCTATCTATCTCAATCCTTTTCATATCTATACCAATGCTTTTCCTATCTATCTATCGCAATCCATTTCATATCTATCTATCTATCTCAATCCTTTTCCTATCTATCTATCTATCTATCGCAATCCATTTCATATCTATCTATCTATCTCAATCCTTTTCATATCTATCTCAATCCTTTTCCTATCTATCTATCGCAATCCATTTCATATCTATCTATCGCAGTCCATTTCATATCTATTTATCTATCTCAATCCTTTTCCTATCTATGTATCTATCTATCGCAATCCATTTCATATCTATCTATCTATCTATCGCAATCCATTTAATATCTATCTATCTATCGCAGTCCATTTCATATCTATCTATCTATCTCAATCCTTTTCCTATCTATCTATCGTAATCCATTTCATATCTCTCTATCTATCTTAGTAAAATATCTCTTTATTTTCGCTGTCAATCTATGTCTTATCATTTCTTGATTTTGTTGCTAATAACGCCTCCAAAATATTTTTGTTGCTAATAACGCCTCCAAAATATTTTTTGTTGCTAATAACGCCTCCAAAATATTTTTTGTTGCTAATAACGCCTCCAAAATATTTTTGTTGCTAATAACGCCTCCAAAATATTTTTTGTTGCTAATAACGCCTCCAAAATATTTTTTGTTGCTAATAACGCCTCCAAAATATTTTTTGTTGCTAATAACGCCTCCAAAATATTTTTGTTGCTAATAACGCCTCCAAAATATTCTTTTCAACGTCGCCTGTCGTTTTCAATCCATTAATCCTTTTCCTGTTGTTCGATGTCAGATTCTTTCCATTGAATCGGCTGAGGGGTCTCAGGTGTTTTCAAATACTCACAGCTACCCAATGCGGAAAGTTTCTTTATTGAAAAAAAAAAAGAAAGGGGTGAAACGGGACAAAATGAAAGTAAACAAAAAATCCAAACGATAGTGAGGAAGAATACGTCACAAAGAGAAAAGAAGAAACTAAACGAGATTGAAAGGAAGAAAAATGAACAAGAAAAAAGAATAAAGAGAGAGAAAGAGAATAAAGAAATCGGGTAGGTAAAAGAGGAAATTGTATAAAGAAGAAGAAGAAGAAGAAGAGGAAGAAGAAGAGGAAGAAGAAGAGGAAGAAGAAGAAGTGGGTAAATGTAGATAAGAAAAAGAGAGAGAGAGAGGAAGGTAAGATGAAGAATGAATTAATAAGTTAAGAGAAGAAGATACTGTGTATGTCGAGATTGAAAACCTAAACTGTGTGAAAGAAAGAAAGAGAGTGAAAGAGAAAGTATTATCAATAAGACGTTTAAGAGAGAGCGATAGGTAGAAGGAAAAGATCAGAGAAAGAAAGAAAGAAAGAAGGAAAGAAAGAAAGAAAGATAGAAAGAAAGAAAGAAAAATGAATGAAAGTGAAAGAGCGGAGATAAGTAGAAAAAAGACAATTAAAATGAAGAGGAAAATAGTGGAAAAATAAAAGAATCAAAAAGCGTAGAAAGAAAGAAAAATAGTAAGAAAGATAAAGGAAAAAGAAAGAATAAAAGATCAGCGAAAAGAAAGTAAAAAAAGAAAGAAAGAGTAAAAAGATAAAAAAGAAAACGTAAAAGGAAAATGATGGAAAAAGAAAAGAAGTACAAAGTGTAGAAACAGAGAGGCAATAGAAAAGAAAGAAAGAAAGAAAGAAAGAAAGAAAGAAAGAAAGAAAGAAGCGATAAATCACTCAGGAAAGAAAGAAAGAAATAAAGATCGAGTAAAAGAATAAAAGAAAAAACGAAAAGGAAATAGTGGAAAAAAGAAAAGAATGACAAATCATAGAAAAGAAAGAAAGAAAGAAAGAAAGAAAGAAAGAAAGACAAAAAGATCGAGTAGAAGAATAAAAGAAAAGACGAAAAGAAAATAGTGGAACAAAGAAAAGAATCAAAAAGCGTAGAAAGAAAGAAAAATAGTAAGAAAGATAAAGAAAGAAGCGATAAATCACTCAGGAAAGAAAGAAAGAAAGAAAGAAAGAAAGAAAGAAAGAAAGAAAGAAAGAAAGAAAGAAAATGAAAGTATGACTGATGAATACAGACTGAAAAAGAAAGAAAGAAAGAAAGAAAGATCGAGTAAAAGAATAAAAGAAAAAACGAAAAGGAAATAGTGGAAAAAAGAAAAGAATGACAAATCATAGAAAGAAAGAAAGAAAGAAAGAAAGAACAAAAGGTAGCAACAAAAATAGAAAGATAAAAGAAAAAGATCGACGGAAAGAAAGGCAGAAGGTGAGAGTAAAAAGATAAAAAAAAGATAACGAAAGAGTAAAATGTAAAAAAAATAAAAGAAGGAAAAGCGGAGAAAAAGAGAGACAATAGAATTGAGTAGAAAGAAAGAAAGTTATAATGAAAGAAAGAGAGAAAGAAATAAAGAACGAAAGAAAGAAAGAGAGAAAATTTAAAGGGGGACTTCAGAAGAATGACATCAAATGATGAGAGTGGGGCAGTCGATTTATAGAATGAACCACAGAGTGAGTGAGTGAGTGAGCGTCAGAGAAAAAAAGAGACAGAGAGATGTATTTTAGAGAGAGAGAGAGAGAGAGAGAGAGAGAATTGATGGAATTAGAAAGAAACGGCTTTGCCGATTGGGTTGATCTTTACGGCCGTGATGTTGAAGAGCCATTCAAAAACTCTCGCTTAAGTACCTGTCGTCCATTTTCTTTTCAAACATCGGCTTTGTCATCTGAAAAGACATATCTCATTTATTTGTTTGCTGCGTGCTGTTGTTGTTTT